>CAUYRT010086573.1:0-110156 GCA_963574885.1 Lepilemur ruficaudatus | reverse complement strand
AGAAGACAGAATAATGGCCAAAAAACATATGAAAAAATGTTCATCATCTCTAATCATCAGAGAAATGCAAATCAAAACCACCATGAGATACCACCTAACCCCAGTGAGACTGGCCTCTATCAAAAAATCCCAAAACAACATATGCTGGCGAGGATGTGGAGAGATAGGGACACTCTTACACTGTTGGTGGGACTGCAAATTGGTGCAACCTTTGTGGAAAAGAATTTGGAGATTTCTCAAAGAGCTAAAATTAGAATTACCATTCGATCTAGCAATAGCATTATTAGGCATCTACCCAAAAGAGCACAAGACATTCTATGATAAATACATCTGCACCTGAATGTTTATGGCAGCACAATTCACTATTGCTAGGTCACGGAAACAACCCAAGTTTCCGTCAATTCATGAGCGGATTGTTAAAATCTGGTATATGTTCACAGTGGAATATTACTCAATTTTAAAAAATGACAGCAAGTTAGCACCTCTTGTATTATCCTGGATTAAGCTTGAGCCCATTATTCGAAGTGAGGTGACACAAGACCCGAAGAATGGGTTCCACCTGTACTCACCATCAAATTGGTATTGACTGATTAACAAACACTATGCTTCTCAAAGGGTGGGAGCAAACACTAGGGAATTGGGAGGTGGGGAGTAAACCCATGTCTGAGCGACGTGGGGGGGCTCTGTGGAGGGGTGGGATATGCAGGAAAAGCAGTTGGGGAGTGGAATTAGGGGTCTCAATAGGGGAAAGGAATTTCTCAAAAATTGATTCATGTGGTTAACTGTACACCTCGGTAAATCCACTGAAAATCATTTAATTGTACACTTAAAATGGAGTGTTGGTTGTGCGTAGATACAGTTGGAGCACTATGTATGTACTCTATGGACTACTTTGACAGAGTAGATTTTTGAATGTAACAAGATAAATCAACTTGAGTGGTAATATATTTTGGGAAATCAGCTCACTAAAAATTGTGACTGTAAACATCGCACTGTAAATGTTTTGTAGTTTTCCCCCAATAAAAAAAAAAGAAAAGAAATTGGAATCCTTATACACTGTTGGCAGAAATGTAAAATGGTGCAGCCACTATGGAAAAGAGTATAAAGATTCAATTTAACACATTGACTGCCACACTAGAAAAAAAAATTTTTTTCCATGGGGCCACGGTGTTTTATTATGAAAATAGAATAAAAACTTCGAAAAAAAAAAAGAAAAAGAAAAAGGGTAACAGGAGATAAATCTTATGATGATCTTAGAAAAATACTATAATCAGCTATATCTGACCAATGAGAAGAACAACATATAGGAAGCAGTTAGATCTGAAAGCTCATAAGTCTATAAGTTATGCAGACATCCCCTTTTCAGTTGATTTAATGCCTCTTTACTCAAGAGATCAAAAGATGGTATAAAACATGTTTATGTCTTCTGTGGCCATAGTTACTTTCGAAAACCTCATGTCACATATTTTTGGGTATACAAATCCATCATTGGCTAAAAATGTAATTTATACAATGCCTACAAATTATATTACTCCCAATAAATAAAACTTTTCAACATCTATAAAAAAAAGAAAAAGAAAAGAAAACCAGGTGGCGAGCTTGAGATTTAAGGTAATAAGCAATAGGAAATCTAAAATACTGACAACAAGGAAGACTGTAAGAAATCTTATTTTCTTTTTGTTTCTGTTTTGCTGGGAAACAATTTTCCTCCCAAATAGGTATGACACTTCCACAGTAGTATCCAAACTGGGAGAGAAGTCTCTGATTTATAAACAACCTCTAAGGTAATGACTGTCACAACCTCTGCATATCCTGCCTATCATAGGCAAGCAGATTCTCATAGTCAGGAGAGATGATTTATTCATGCAACAAAAGCGTAAACTGGAAAAACTAAAATATTAAATACTTTAAAAATACTATCTGCATATTTGATTGCTAGTATATAAGATATTTTAGAATGCATGAATAATTCAAACCAAATACAGATATTGCAACTATAATGACCTAAAAACAGACCTCTGCTATGAGGGTCTTTTGTTATAAACTTGTGTGAGAATGGTCTTTGTTACATTGAGGTTAATGCAAAACACATCTATTTAACTCCAGTGTCTTACCTCTCTAAAGATACCATTTTACTCTCCCATTTACTGGGAGCAGAAGAGTTTTGTTTTTTCACTTTAAGTTTAGGCTTTTTTTAAAAAAAAAATTAATATGACTTTCTTAAAAAAATAAATACAATTACTTTCTTCGTTCCTGAATAGGCAGAAAAACAAGAAATGTTCCTTAATTATTTATTTATAACTATTTTTCAGCCTCTGCTATGGCACTAGATAGAAAATACAATTCCTTGTCATCACAGAAAATAATGATACATATTAAAAATAGTAAAAATACTTTGGGCAGTGTACTCCAACAAGCACCATGCTAAGTTCTTTATATGCATTACCTCATTTTATTGTCACTGCTATCATTTCCATTTAACAGATTAAAAAAATTAATGCACAGAGAGGTTAAATAACTTTCCCAGGGTCACAGAGCTAGTTAGCCGCAAAGCTAACAATATAGTTATATTTATTTTGACTCTGGAGCCCAAGCTTACAACTACAACAATATACAGGCTTATGGCTTCCTGATACAAACTCAGAAATAAACAGGGAAGCCCACTGTACAAGTGGCAGGAAATGAAGAAACATGGGGATTACAGCATTTTGAGATAGGATAGCTATTCCAGGATTCTTGGATCATAAAAAGACTTTGTGGAGGAGATTTCAGCCGAGTCCCAAACGATATGTAAGATTTAGCCTGAAGAAGCAGCAGTGAGAAAAGAGGAAAGGCTATTCCAGATACAGCAAACAGCACGTTTCTGCCATGCCTATAGACTAGATCTAAATTCAGCATAAGATACAGTAGAAAAAGAAGTCATGCGAAAAAGAAAAAAGCTAAACATTTCACTGTCCGTAAAGAAATGTAATGCACTGTCAACCCAATCATTGAAAGCAAAACATAAGTCCATTAGTGAGACAAATAAGATGGCATTTGATTATGCTGACATCTGCAGGCATAAATTATATGTAATTATTGTTCTCTTTTATGATACATATTACATATTTCTTTATTCTCCATACAGCTTAAAGTGCCTTCAAGGACTTTCTCACCTCCACCAGCTCATCCTCTGGCTTTATTCAGTAGTCATATTTATTGACACTTGAAATATTGTCCTAATTAAAGTGTTGGCACTTTAGGGGTGCTGTGAAATTTCTCCCAGAAACATGCCCTCTTGTCTTTCTCATCATGAAACCAGGAAAAATGTTTAGGGACTCATCAAATTTTGAATCTTTTTAAAGCTTCTAGCAATTCATACTATAATCTTTCCCATGAATGACTGTCAGATCTGGGGTTAGAAATCACCATGCTAGACCTAAAGGTTAGTCTTCTTAGCATTTTTATGCTTTTCAAAGTTTCCATAAGACAATAAATGCTGAAGGATCAGCAAGCTAAACAGCTTGGACACCCACTGCTGCCACACAGGCGTGTGAAATGCCTCCATCTGACTCAGAATTAGAGATGTAAAATTGTCATACAGCTCGGGGCTAGAGCTTGGCATTAAAAGTATTTATAACGTGTGCGAGTAGAAACTGTGGGCTTGGAAAATCACTGCTGGAAAACTGGAATTCTTGAAACAAATTCCAACAACCTAAAAGGGTTTTGGGCAGAATATGTAAATATGGAGGGAAAAGTCCATCTGCTGCGATATCTTCCCAGGACCTAAATATAGTAATAGCTGTCTTAGTCAAGAGTAAATAATATCTTGTATCCTTATTTACACAGGGAAACAATCCTATAATTTCATCTCTTCCTGTTTTACACTGTTGAAACATCATTCTTACTTTTCCTCTAATCTGTTGTCTCATTTATATATTGACATATACCACAAATTCATTTATTCATCTAAGAAATACTTAAGATATATATGCCTACTATGAAACAGGCAAGCTGCTAAAAAGTATGTACACAATTTTGAAAAAAAGTATGGTTTATATTAAATAAAAAGTAAACAACTCTTTGAAGATTCGAGAGTGGGACAGACATTAGTATATTCAAGAACATCAAAGGAATCTCACATCGTTGCTGCTTTGTAAGTATGAGAAAGAGTGTCATGAATTAAGGCTGGTGAAGAAGCAGAGGCAGATCTTAACAGCTGGATTTCTGTGTGGCTTTCCTTACCTTTCACACATGTAACTAATGAGACAAAATACAATCTGTGAATTAAGATAGAAACTTTTATAGATTTTTTTAAGCTAAAAAATGAGAAGTCCCATCAAAATCCTGGTTGGTGTGTGTGCATGTGTGTGTGTGTATGTGTGTGTGTATATATACTTCCCCAATCAATTGCATTTCAGATTTCGATTTATATTAGGATTAATTAATGTGGTTTTGGAAAGAATACAGTCTGCTTGGCAATGTAATATACTGGGAGAGATGGATTTTTCTGGCATGGTGAGTTGGAATAACTGTCACTAAGGTTTTCAATTCCATAGCTGCAGAAAAATACATGGTGGCTAATTTATTTTTCTTCTTTGGCAGTCAAATGTTTATTTGGTTAAATAAGATAATTTCAAATAAAGCAACCAACCACCACTTCTTTTATCATTTCCTAAAGTGAAGGAAAATTTATAATAAAATTGGCAAAGGCATGATTTTAGAATCTTTACATTTGATGAATTTAATTTATGGAGAACTAAATATCATTTTTGTTCTCACTTCCCTTGAAACTCTTGATGTATTTTTTTTAACTGACCAAGGGACCAGCATTTAGCAGCCATTAACATATGTGAAACACTATAAGAATTCAGACATGGAATTTATGAGTTACATATCCTAAACTCTGACATATAACTCTCAATATCAACAGTTCACATAAAATTCTAGTAATGAGTTAAGAAGTTAAATTCCTGAAGTGGACTCGTCATCACACGCTCTGAGAATAGAAGAGGCCTGGTTCACTGGTTGTGGTGATGAAGCTCCAAGGCACCTACAGAAGACTGTTAGGAAGTTACCCTGAAAAACACCACCTAAAAAGATATACTTTAAGGGCACTGGAATCAAACTTAGGTACTTGCTGTGAAATACAAGAAATGGAGCAAGTGGCAGAAATCCTAAGAGTTGCTGAGGTTACTGAACAGCAGAGGTTTCTAAGATACTAAGATCTGGAGCAAAGGTTCTAATGGGCTTATACAAGGGATGCTGCATGTCCATAGTTTTCTCTGTCCCCGGTTTAATTGCTGTAGCTCAGTCTCACTGAGCTGGTTCCACACATATTGTGACTCTCACATTTAAATTGACTTTATTATTATGGTATCTGTCTTCTAAAGGGGAAGTTTCCATACTAGAGGAATATATCTTCTGGCCCAAGTGAGAAGCTGGCAAAAGTTATGACTCTTAGAAATTTTTTTAGGTTACACTAAATGAGAGTTATGTTGTATTTCTATAATTTATCAGATTTCTTGTACTCAAAGCTCCCTGTCTCTGCAGACAAATTAAGGCTTTGAACATCAATGTAGTCAGTGGCTCCTTGCCTCTGTAAAACAAAGAGCTGCTTCTTTCCAATTTTCTGTTCTCTCTCTAGAAAGAATTCTATTGTTTGGATAACTCAGCTTAATCCTATAAATGTGCTTTCTTTCTTTCCCATTTTTCTTCTCTTTGTCTTTTTGTTGCATTCTGTTGGAGAGTTTCATATCTAAAATTTATAAATAATCTATTGAATTATAAAAATCTGCAGTTTTATTTTTCTAAAGTTCTTTTTATTAAATAAATTCCTTGGTGGGCTGTTTATTATGGTTCCCACTAGCCATATGTTGCTACTGGCCATTACAATGTGGTTGGGCCAAATTCAGATGTACTATAATTGTAAGCAAACACCAATTTTTAAGACTTAGTACAAATAAATTATTTGAATTTACTTTTCTTTCTAAAGTGTGTTTTTGTTTCACGAATCCAGTAATTTTTGTTTTTGATTTTTCCGAGTGTCTGTGGTGGTTTTGTACTGTCAATAAAGCTAAGTTGGAAAGATGTTTCCCAGAATTCCCTGCTCTCTATAGCCCTGGGCCGGAGTTGGTCATTGCGGGGCTTTAAGTCCAACTGCAACTCATATGTTGCCACTGGTCTGCTGGCTGCTCTTAGTAGATGGGCCACAGCTACCAGTTTTTGCCAGGTCTCTTCCTTCAAATTCTCTAAGTCCTGGGTCAGTCCCTTTTTCTGCACATGGCAAATGGTGCCAACCATTCTGCAGGAGCTGGTCACTGAAGCAGGAGGTGATCTGAGTCAGAGGCAAGTTTCAGGTTGTCTTCATGAGATCCAGTTTGTTCTTATAGGTTACATTTTTTTTTCATCTTGGGTTCTGGTTTGTCCTGACTATGTTCTGCTTCACGTTCAGCACTTCTTCAGTGATTCAGCATGACCATGAGATGCAAAGGCAACAGCCTTCCATAGACATCTTCAGCCACTCTCACAAATCCCTATAATAAATGCCGTATTTCATATCACGAGTTATGGTTCTTCTTCCCTGCATAAACTTTGTGTTCCTTTGGAAGATGGGAAAGAAAAATAAAAAGATTTAAGATTTGAAACTGGTATAGTTGACCGGAGAAGCTGAAAGCTATGTGCTATTTATATATAAACAGCAAATATTGATTTAAACAAAGGGTTGGCTACCTATATTGAGAAGATAGAAAAAAGACTTCTAAATTTCTATTTTTCATATTAGGACATTAAGAGATAATATGTAAACATGAAAACTAGCAAATATTTGTATAAATGTTGTATGATAAAATGGTATATTGGTAAAATGGACCATAAAACAAATGAGGGAAAGATTTGTACACACAAAAAAAGCAAAAGCAGTGAAAAATATATAGAAAGTGATTTAATAGCAACCAGTGTCTGCACAACATCACAGAAGATATACATTTGATTTTTTGCATAATTTGTATTACAGAAGCATAATTTGACTTGCACGTACTTGGAAGAAAACCAGTTAGCACATACCAACAACAACAACAAAAAAATCTAAAGATATAATGACATGGCAGGGCAAAAAACAGAATTATTGAGCCTAATTTAGTCATGAAAGTGAGTGGAGCCATGGAACCATGCAGGTAGTGGTGTAAGGCCAACAGGAGTCAATGGAAGGAATGGGAAAGTAAAGAAGGGGGGCTTGTTATTGCTGCTGTTGTATTTAATAAGGATGGATATCTACAAGTATAAATTTAGGTTTCTCTAGGATGTTAATTCCTGTTGTTTCTCTAAGTCAGTGTCCCACATATTTAAGTAAATTAGTATAGGCATATTTGTGTTACCTTTCATTTCTCCACCAACTAATGTCTATGTTGAAGCTGTTGAAATTCATTCCCTTGGCAATGCCTGACAGGCCACAGTGACTACAGCGATCCTGCTATAACAAACATGTTTCATGCTATTACTCATTTTCATATTATTTATGAATATAACATGATTTTTAAGCAGATATACTATTGATGGAATTCAGAATTGCTTCCATTTTTGTTATGCAAAATGTGAAAATTTGTGAAAATTCATGGATATACCTCTTCTGTATATATACAAGAGATCTCATAGGGCAAATAATAAAGCAACATATTATTGGGTGGGTGCAAAACTAACTGCAGTTTTGGATTGTAAATTTTAAATCATTATAACTAAGCTCAAACGCATCTTTATTAATCAAAATAGGAACCATTACAATCAACACATTTTTGCCAAAGAAAAATAAGTTTGTCCATTTCTGTAGCATAAAAACCCATGCTTCAGGATTCACAAACACTTGGAAAGCATTTTCTGCATCCTGCTGGTTGTGGGAAGGATTTTCCCTACAGAAAGTTGTCAAGATGCTTGAAGAAGTAGCAGTCAGTTGGCGAGAGGTCAGGTGAATATGGCAGATGAGGCAAAACATCGTACCCAATGCACTGAACCTTTAAAGCGATGGTTGGGCAAGGTGCGACAGGGCGCTGCCATGGACAAGAATCGGGCCCTTTCTGTTGACCAACTCCAGCTGCAGGCGTTGCAGTTTTCAGTGCATCTCATTGATTTGCTGAGCATACTTCTTAGATATAATGGTTTCACCAGGATTTAGAAAGCTGTAGTGGATCTGACCAGCAGCAGACCACTAAACAGGCAACATGACCTTTTTTTGGTGCAAGTTTGGCTTTGGGAAGTGCTTTGGAGCTTCTTCTCGGTCCAACCACTGAGCTGGTCATTACTGGTTGTTGTATAAAATCCACTTTTCCTTGCAAATCATAATCCATTCGAGAAATGGTTCCTTGTCATTGGGTACAATAAGAGAAAACAACAGTTCAAAACAATGGTTTTTTTGATTTTCGGTCAGCTCATGAGGCACCGACTTATCAAGCTTTTTCACCTTTCCAATTTGCTTCAAATGCTGAAAGACCACAGAATGGTCGACGTTGAGGTCTTCGGCAACTTCTCATGCAGTTATAAGACGATCAGCTTTGATGACTGCTGTCAACTTGTCATTTTCAGCTTCTGATGGCTGGCCTCTGCACTCCTCATCTTCAAGGCTCTTGTCCTCTTTGCAAAACCTCTTGAACCACCACTGCACGGTATGTTCATTAGTAGTTCCTTGGCTAAATGTGTTGTTGATGTTGCAAGTAGTCTCTGCAGCTTTACCACCCATTTTGAACTCAAATTAGAAAATTGCTTGAATTTGCTTTTTGTCTAACATCATTTCCATACATATAAACAATAAGTCATTAACAGAAAACATAAAGTGAGAAATGTGCATTAAAATGATGTATAATATAACCACATTTAAGAATGTATTCAAATATCAAATGGCAAATCAACCTAATATTAATAGATCTCACTCTATATCCCAAGTCACTTTATTATTTTCATTCTTATTTTACATCTCTTTGTATCTCAGGGCTGATTTTTAGATAATTTCTAAATATTTGTCCTCTATTTTATTACTTCTCTATTTAGTTGTGTCTATTGTTATTAAAACCTATCTTCTGTTCTTGCACTTTTAATGATTATGCTTCATTTTTAGTTACAGAAAATTTACTCTGAGCTTGTTTCTTTTACACTCTCTTGATATTTATTCATATTTTGACAATTTTTACATTTAACTAAATACTTTAAGCATATGTATATGGTATTTCATGTCTGAGTATTCCAATATGCAAGTCTGACTTTTGAGTCTTTTTTTTTTCCTGCTGGCTTTTGCTTATACTACATTTTCATCACATATTTTGTAACTTTTAAATATATGGACATATTTTTCAAAAGTTATTTGTGGGACTACTTTGGAAATCATGGGAAACTTCATCCACAGAGGATATTTACCTAAACTCTTACCTTGAGGAGTTTCCAAGGATCACAGATAATGGGAATTCTAGCTGAAAATCTTTGTAATTATTAATTTTTGAAGATAATATGTTTTCTACTCCACTAACTGCCAAGAATTTTGTGCATTCATTTCCCCTGAAGTCCTCTGAGGAGTCAAGTTCATTTACACTTACTCTGAGAGTATAGTAGTTTGAGGTTCCAGTATTATTTAGAATATCCACCTGAATATTAGAATATCCCCCTAAGTAGACTACAAATTTGTCCATTGTTCCCCAATAATTTAGGGTCATAACAACTGAAACTCAAGTTCACAAGGCATGGCATACACTTTGAAGATAAATGAGAATTTCTGTTCCTCACTTATCCAATAGGTTTTTGCTCTTAGTTTTTGGCTTCTCACCAATGTTCTAGCTCACTGATGCATTAAAAATTATGTTTTTTAGTTTATCTGTAGTAAGGGATTTGGTCAGTATACTCAGGCATGTTGCAAAAATCAGAAGTATTGAAAAAACTGTGAAGCATGGACAGGAATTATTTTAAAATATTGATCTGTTATTTAGATTACTGAATTGGTTTTGATGAAATTGTCCATTTTCTCAAAGATTTTTAGCTTGTTGGAAGAAAAGTGTTCATAATATTCTATTATTTTTTGTATCTTTGAAACATCTCATATTATGCTAGCTTTTTCAATATTAATATAGTTAGTCTGTGTCTTCTCTCATAAATTCAGTGACTTAGAATGCTTGAACCCTGATCATCCTTTGCCAATATATGTGCATTCTTGTGCTCTGTCATTTAACTCTTCCTATTAGTTACTGTTATTCTTCTATGTTGGTCTACCTCAAATATAATGGAATCTCTTTTAAATATCCCAGTATATTCTTTACAGCTTATTTTACCAGTGAATATTTGAAAATGTTTTTAATAATATTTTTTAGGCTATTTCATCTCTGAATACAATAAAGCTCTAAGTTTTATACTCACTACTTTCTTCCATGTATCTTAACCCTAACCATTTGCAAATATGCTACCACAAAATCTGTGTCAGCATGAGTATTTAAAGAGGTTAACAGGTTAAGTAAATTAAAACCCAAATTACATGATTATATGTGCTGTACCTCCTAAAGGTTTAATACCCAGATCTTATTATTGGTAGAAAATAAAACAAACACCTAGCAAATATGCCCCTGAAGATGGGAGGGGGATAATTTCTGCACTGCCTGGTAAATGGTTGCCAACAAAGAGTCTGCATGTGTGTGTGTATGTGCGTGTGTATGAGAGAGAAACAGAAAGAGGGATATTCATCAATGATTTCCTAGTACAAACATCAAAAAGATTCTGGACAGAATGAAAATTAAAGGAACCATAAGAGTTGCTGGAGGAACATCTGTCATCTTTAACTTAAAGATAATTATTCAGTCTTTGAAACAGATACATTTCCATTGCACTTTCTAACCCAAGGGAGGAAGACCAGCAAATATTCCAGAGGCATTCTCCCCTTCAATCTTATTGTTCTAGAATCTTAATTTCTAGGATTACTTGTGTCATTTATTATTAATTAGGTCTTTGACTTAATTAAAATAGATTTAATTAAGTTTAGGCAACACAAATAATAGAATCAATTCACAGTATCACCTCATTTTTTGAAGAATATGGGGAAGGCAAATTTTATTTCACCTCACTTTATTTTTTTTATTTCAATAGACTTAGCAGGTACAAGAGAGTTTCATTACATGGATGAATTGTATAATGTTGAAGGCTTTTAGTGTACTTGTCACCAAAATATTGTACATTGTACCCATAGATGGATTTTTATACCTCACCCCCTCCTACCCTTCCCCCTTATTAGTTTCCAATGTCCATTATCCCACTTTGTGACCGTATATACTCCTCATTTACCTCCCCCTTGTAAGTGCGAACATGTGATCATTCTTTTTCCATGGCTGAGATATTTCACTTAGAATAATGGTCTCCAGTTCCATTTGAGTTGCTGCAAAAGACATTATTCCATTCCTTTTTATGGCTGAGTTGTACTCCACTATAAAAAGACTTCTTTTCCTTTGGGTCGATATCCAGTAGTGGGATTGCTGGATCAAACGGTAGGTCTACTTTCAGTTCTTTGAGGAATTTCCATACTGTTTTCCACAGAGGTTGTACTAATTTACATTCTCACCAACAGTGCATAAGCTTTCCCTTTTCACTGCATCTGTGCCAACATCTATTGTTTTTTGGCTTTTTAACAATGGCAATTCTGACCAGGGTAAGGTAGTATCTCACTGTGGTTTTAATTTGCATTTCCTTTATGAATACTGATGTTGAGCATATTTTCATATGTTTCTTAGCCATTTGTATACCTTCTTTTGAAAAAAATCTGTGCATGTCTTTGTCCACTTTTTGAAGGGTTTATTTTGCTTTTTATACACCTATCTTTTCACACCTCTTTCCAAATTCAGATTCGTTACACATACTGTTCCTTCTACCTGAAGGTCTTTCCCCATGGTATGTTCTTTATTAAATTTGACACATCCTTAAAGTCTCAGTTTAAATTCCCTAAACTCCCAAACTAATTTACAGTCTCTCATAACATCCTGTAGTTTCCCTTTATGGAAGTTATTGCAATTTTCTATTTATTTTAGTAATGTATTCTTCAATATCTATTTTCTCTATTAGAAGTCCAATCTCTATGCAGCAGGAATCGTGTTTGTTTTGCTCATTGTTACGTCCCCAGTGTCTGCTGCAAGTGCGACCTTTAACACAGACATAATAAACAGTTGACAAAAAGTGAAGCAAGAAAGGAAACTTCTATTGGAATATTTATTTCTACTTAATACTTTCATGTTTTATGATATAATCTTTGCTACTTAGAGTGCCCATTTTGGAATAATTCAGAATCATTATAAATATTGCTTACACTTTATTATAATGAAATGATGACTTTTAAGACTTTTGAACCATTTACAGTTCTTCTTCCCTAATCTAAAATATCTAGGATGATATGCATTTCTAGTTCTTCTGTCAACTTTTATTCCCCCTCTGACTTCTCTCTTTTAGCGTCTGGATATCTCCCCATTTTCAGTGTGTTCTACTGACTTCCTTATTGGACATAATAGTCCAAACCAACGATACCTAGTTCAACACAGGTAATGTATAGAATTTTCAACAACTGCTTTTTCCATTGTGATTAGTGGTTTTCATTTTCTTTTTAATCATTTCATTGTTTTGCCTTTAAACTATTCTTCTTGGACAATGTTTTATATAATTGTGAGTTCTTGATATCTGACTCACAGGGAGGTGCTACATTATTGTAACTGCCCTGCATTATTTTAAGATTGAATAGCCCAATGTTTAAATTCATAAAAATATCTCTGAAAGGACACAAGGGGAACATCTGGTATATTGGTTTAAACAGGACTCTAACATTTACTAGTTGTGTGATCTCTGAAAAGTTATTCAATTCTCTGACTTTGAGTTTATTATCTGTAAATTATGGATAATAATACTTAATTCACAAGGAAATGAAAATTAAATGTTTGATATTTAATAGTTGTTCAATGAATATTAACTCATTTTCATTTGTTTCTGGATTATATAGACTTTAAAGTTTTTAAGATATGAGAGAGGGCTGAAAATTTAAGTTTAGTTGGGAAATGCCTAAATTTGGGGTTTAAAAAACATATTCAGTCAGCAGGCTCTTTTTATCTTTCCAGTCATTCTACTGAAGAAGTTCTTAATGAGCATGTTTTAGATATTATAGAAGTAAATCTGACTAACACAGTAAGTCCTTAATCCAATGCAACTCAAGGAATATGGTTTGAGTGCCCATTAACTCAAAGGCACTGGACTAAGTACTGAGGATGCTGAACATGTGTATACACACTATTACACAGTAAGCTCCAGTCTCTGTCCTCTAACACGGCAAGAATAAATCACTGACAAGGGCCAGAATGGAAAGGAAGTCTATTACACAGTTGTTGCAAAACAATCGCATGCAAGGACACTAAAGTAGTGGAGACAGAGAGCAGCATAAAGAAAAGGGAAATGCGGCAGGATGCTGGGAAACTTGCACTCAGGGTTTTATAGGTTTCCATGGAAACGGTTAGACTTGAATGCATGGGTGCATAAGACAGTCTTACCAGGTGCCTCTTATTGGTTTGGAGAAGGGGACAATTACATTTCCATGACACTTACAGATTAGCTGAGAAAGTAGCTTTCCAAAGTGATATACTTGCACAAAAACAGATAAGCACTGTCCATAGAGAAAATGTTTGTATTCTCTAGTGCCAGCTGGGTAATTAGATCTCCCTTTAGAAAGGACCAGATTGAGGTTTGTACTTTCTGATCATTTTAGCCAAGATAGCAGGATCTTCTACCCAGAAGCAATTTTCCAGGGGAAAAAAATCTCACAATACATAGGTAGACAGTAGGATTGAAAATTGAAAGTGGGAGAGAAATTGCCCCAAAGAGAATCATGCAGACATTGTAGAAGTTGCTAGAATAAGATAGGGAGCAGAAGTGTGTACATAAGTAGGAAGTTATGAAATATTTATAATGGCATTGAGAATTGAGGTATTTGGCAGTGTAGTGGTACAATACTTTTCTGTTGTGATTTGAGATTTAAGGAAGCAAAACCCCAGCCATCCATCACAGATCAAGAGGTGACAAGGAAAAAAGGAAAATTAGACAATGTTGCTGAAGAAATCTAACTATCTGTGTATAGACTGAGTTCAGCAAAACGTACAGCTTAATAGCACACATTTTCAAGGACACAGAAGACAAAAAGTTATCCTAGCTCCTTCCAAACAAGATATGTGTGTGTGTATATATAAGAAATAGTGTGTGCATAGATTTATTATAGTATTTATATATATATCATAAATAGTATATATTCATATATTGCAGAAACAGTGTGTATATATCTTATATGCACACTATATATCTTACATACACACTATTTCTGGTAGATAGAGATATACTATTGCAGCAGTGATTGAGTAGTTGTTTATTGAATCCTAATAGTATAGCAACAAAAGGCAACACAAATACTCAACATTAAAAAATATCAGAAGGTATGTCAAAATGTTGCAGCATAAATTAAGCATAATTATTTCTTAAATCTTGGGTCATGTTGAATAAACGATCCAGAAAGGAGAGGTTAATTAGAGAAATCCCTTGGAAGGTAATGAGTTTTGAATTAGATTTAAAACATGTTTGGTCTTGGGTTCGTAATGTGAAGGCAGAGACCCTGTCAATGTATAGAAATATTGTGTGCAATGAAAAACAAAAAAAAAAAAGCCATAAACTTTACAGAAATATTGATGATAGTTTTTACATGTAAGGATAAACATGCAAGTCAGCAACAGTTAGCAATTGGTATCAGACTGTTCCCATCCATAGACATAATTACTAAACTACCTGTAAGTAGTATGCTACCTTTCTGAGACAGTATAATCATTTTCTTGGCTTGGGCTTTCCATGTCAAAGTGCTGTTATATAACTAAGACGTATAGATCCCAGAATAGATACAGGAAGAATGACGCTACCCATAGGTGTAAGAAGTCCTCAACATTTTCTTCCTTTAAAAGAACAAATAACTCATACAAGTAATGTAGCAATATTGCTATAAATATATAAAATACAGAAAAATGACTTAAGTATCCAGCTCCTTTGTATAATTACTATTCTTGTACATTATCCTTTCCCTTCCATGATTTTAAGTCCTTCACAGTATCTTTTGCTGAATAGATGTGTAGAAAACAAACAAACTAAAAACATAACAACCGATTATGATTCCTTAAGGTCTCTGCAAGGAAATAAGATGTATAAGTTCAATGTTAAGAATCAGACCAAGGAGATGATGATTAATTCAGGCTCTCTGAAGCTGTAAAGACAATAGAACTGATTCCTGGCTCTTATGTTTACTAGCTGAGGGAACTTGGCCAGGCTATTTAATATTAATAAGCTGTAGTTTCCTTAAATGTAAAGTGAGGATGGTGCTACCCAACTCAAAAGGCTGTTATGAGGATAAAATAAAATTATGCAAGTCATTTGGCTCAGTACCTGATAAATATTAAGCAATCAATGATTGTTGGTTAACATTTTTTAAAAAATTCTATCCAAAGCCACAACTTATTTGTGACATTCAGAAAAAAAAAACCTGAAGTATTTTTCTGCTCCAATAGTTTTAAATTATTTTAAAATCAAATGCACTGAGGCTCCAAAAAGTTCCTTCTTGTTCCCTTATGGTCATTCCCATTCCTACCAACAGCCCAAGGCAACCATTAATCCACTTTCTATCACTGTAAATCATTTTTTGTCTTTTCAATTATTTCATATAATTGGAAATAATTTGAACTGTTTTATGTCTAGCTTCTCTAACAGAGCATGACGCTTTGAAACTCATCCAAGTGACTATATCAGTAATTTGTTTCATTTTTTTGTTCTAATGTCATCCACTACTGAATAATATTGCAATATATGATATATTACAATTTGTTTATGATTTACCTGCTTGTGGAAATTTGGGTTTATTTTTTCCCAGTTTGTGACTATAATTATTAAAGTTGCTATGAACATTTGTGTACAAGTCTTTGTGTAGACATATGATTTAGTTCACGTCAATAAATATTTAGGAGTAGGGTTTCTAGGTTGCATGGAAAGTATATGCTTAACTTTATAAGAAACTGCCTATTTTCCATAACAGCTGCAACGTTTTGCATTTCCACCAACAATTTATGAGAGTTTCAGCAGCACCAGCTCCTCTCCGACACTTGACACTGTCAGTGTTTTTAATGATAGCCATTTTACTGAGTGTGTAATCTTATTTATTGTGGTTTTAACTTGTATTTATCTAATAACTAAAGATGTTAAGCATCTTTTGCCTGTTGGTTATTTGCATTTTCTTCAATGAAGCATCTGTGCAAATCTTTGTCCAAAGTTTTGCTGTTGCTGGATATATTTATACTGCGTTACTGAGTTGTAAAAATTCTTTATATATTCTGGATACAAGCCAGATATAAGTATTATGGATATTTTCTCCCAGTCTGTGGTTTGTTGTTTTGAATTTCTTAATAATACTTTCAGAAGTTCAGAGGTTTCAATTTTGTTGAAGCCCAAATTATCAATTTTTTTAGTGATTTGTGCTTTTGATTTAATGTCTGAGAAAGATTTCTTCATCCCAAGGTGGCAATAATTTCCTTACTATCTTTACTTCTAGAAATTTGATGGTTTTAGCTTTTACACGTATGTCTATTATCTGTGTGAATACTTTGTTATATGGTGCATATACTATAAAATGTTCCTATTGAGTTTATACCTTGTGGATATCCAATACTTCCAGTGTTATTTGTTGGAAACACAATTCTTTCCCCCTTGCAAAATTTGTGGAAGTCAACTGAAAACACGTGAGAGAGTCTATTTTTGAGACATAAATTCTATTCTATTATGCACCTTGATTACTCTAGCCTTATAATAAATCTTGAAATCTGGTAGTATAAGTTCTCCAACCTTCTTCTTGTTAAAAATTGTTCTACCTATTCTTTGTCCTTTGAATTTTTATATCATAATTATAAAAATCTTAATAATTTCTACAAAAAAATCTTCTGAGATTTTGAATGAGATTGTTGATGAATCATAATGCACCTTCACATGCTTTCAGTCCCCTAAATTTCTGGCAAATTGACAGTTAGATCTAGAGCCTTGACCATGTTTATATTCAATAACTTTGTCAAGACAGTATGTGTTGTGTTCCATGTTTTGTTG
Organism: Lepilemur ruficaudatus; assembly: GCA_963574885.1. Classification (NCBI taxonomy): domain Eukaryota; kingdom Metazoa; phylum Chordata; class Mammalia; order Primates; family Lepilemuridae; genus Lepilemur; species Lepilemur ruficaudatus. The sequence goes on along the minus strand of CAUYRT010086573.1, from coordinate 93,017 downwards.
TTCTGTTTTTATGATATTAGCTGCTGTTGAGCTTCAATGCTTAGATACAATAATTCACTGGGGTCAGAAAATAGTAATACTATAACGTTATTATCTTTTAAAATTTCTTTAGTTAACATAAAGTCATGTATTTACTGTGTACAACATGATGTTTTAAAGTATATATACAGTGTGGAATAGTTAAAACTAATTAACACATGCAATTCATTACATTTTCCAAGAATGCAAGGTATCACTATCTACTGTGTAATCATTATGCTGTGCAATAGATCTTTTGAAATCATTCTTCCTGTCTATGTATCTTTTGACAACATCTCCCCATGCCCATCCTCCCTTACCACCCAAGTCTTCAGCAACCACGATTCTACTCTCTTTTCTTCTATAAGATCAGCTCTTTAGATTCTACACAGGAGTGAGTTTTGGCAATATTTGTCTTTCTCTGCCTGGCTTATTTCACTTAACATATTGTCTTCCAGGTTCATTCATATTGTTGCAGATGAAAGGATTTTCTTTCTTTTTTATGGCTAAATAGTATTTTATTGTGTTTATTTAAAACACCTTTAAAAGCTGTGTTTACCTTAATCTACTATTTTCTTTAATCTTTTTCATTTCAGCATATTATGGGAGTGCAAATGTTTAGGTTACATATATTGTCTTTGCCCCTCCTGAGTCAGAGTGTCCAATGTGTCCATCCCCCAGACAGTGTGCACCATACCCCTTAGGTGTATATATACCCATCTTCCCCCCTCAGCCTGACATACGATGAATGTTATTACTATACGTGCACTTTACTGTTGATCTTCCCCCATCAGCCTGACATACGATGAATGTTATTCCCATCTTCCCCCATCAGCCTGACATACGATGAATGTTATTACTATACGTGCACTTAAATGTTGATCAGTCAATACCAATTTGATGGTGAGTACATGTGGTGCTTGTTTTTCCGTTCTTGAGATACTTCACTTAGTAGAATGGGTTTCAGCTCTATCCGGGATAATACAAGACGTGCTAGATCACCACTGTTTTTTGTGGCTGAGTAGACCTCCATGTTATACATATACCACATTTTATTCAACCACTCATGTATTGATGGGCACTTGGGTTGTTTCCACATCTTTGCAATTGTGAATTTTGCTGCTATAAACATTCTAGTGCAGATGTCTTTTTTACAGAATGTCTTTTGTTCTTTTGCATAGATGCCCAGCAATGGGATTGCTGGATAAACTGATAGAGAAGACCCACATATAGCAAAAGTAATCTTAGGCAAAAAGAACAAACTGTGAGGCATCGATTTACCAGACTTCAAGCTATACTATAAGGCTATAGTAAATAAAACAGCATAGTGCTAGCACAAGAACAGAGACACAGACCAATGGAACAGAACTGAGATCCCAGATACGAAACCATCCTCATATAGCCATCTAATCTTTGACAAAGCAGATAAAAACATACACTGGGGAAAAGAATCATTATTCTATAAATGGTGCTGGGAAAATTGGATAGCCACATGTGAAAGACTGAAACAGGATCCACACCTTTCACCTCTCACAAAAATCAACTTACAGTGGATAACAGACTTAAACCTGAGGCATGAAATTATAAGAAGTCTATAAGAAAATGCTGGAAAAACTCTTCTAGACATTAGCCTAGGCAAAGAATTTATGAAGAAAACCCCAAAGACAGTAACAGCAACAACAAAAATAAATAAATGGGGCTTAAAAAAATTAAAAAGCTTCTCCATAGCCAAGGAAACTATCATGAGAGCAAACAGACAACGTACAGAATGGGAGAAAATATTTGCATGTTACACATCTAATAAAGGGCTGATAACTAGAATCTATATAGAACTCAGGAAAATCAGCAAGAAAAAATCAAACAACCCTATCAAAAAGTGGGCAAAGGACATGAACAGAAACTTCAAAAGAGGATAGACTAATGGCCAACAAACATATGAAAAAATGTTCAACATCTCTAATCATCATGGAAATGCAAATCCAAACCACAATGAGATATCACTGTCCTACAGTGAAAATGGCCTTTATCAGAAAGTCCCAAAACAATAAATGTTGGCATGGATGCAGATAGACAGGAACACTCATACACTGCTGGTGGACTGCAAACTAGTACCACCTTTGTGGAAAGTAACATGGAGATACCTCAAAGACCTACAAGTAGAACTAATCTATTTGTTTACACAATGATGCAGTTCATACAGAAAAGGCAAGATAAATGCTTTATTGTCTTGCTTTCTGTACAGTTTTCAAGATAATGAATTATTTCCCTATTACCTGCCAAAAGTAATCAATTAGATTTTTTAATTGTATTATGAGTTCATGTATTTAAATATATTTGGCTGGTTTTAATAAATTGAAATGATTATCCTTTTTGAAAAACTAGTATTATCCTTAGATAATGGGAGTCTATCCAAAGGAAAATAATTCAGAATAAAATAATTTGTATTTCATAATGTAAAGTTAGGATCAACTACACTGAAAGACATAATGAAGTAGTGTAGTCATACATGAAATCATTGAATTAACCAGTCAAAAATATTGGGTGATACAGGGGTATGTATTAGTGAGCCAAATATCATAAATAATATTTATGTCAGTAGTACTATTTTTCTAAAATAGTGAACAGTCTTGCAGAAGCTTCTCTACATACAGTTGGTTTTTGTTAACTACAGATTTGTTTTTTACTATTTGAATGTCTAACAGTCTAATGTTCTTAAATCTTTCTAAATGCCAGTAGCGTTTAAAATATAGTTACAACCAAAATTACTCCAACAAAGTATCCTGTAAGAATCGATGTTATCCCCATTGAAAACCGCTGATTTATCTGAAGTGAATATATTAGTTTCCTAAACTTAAATTTAACTTCTAAGTACAGTCGTAATATTATTTCTGGTGAGAATGCATCATAAATCATAACATGGGTAGCTAGGTTTATGAAAGCGTTTCAGAAAGAAAGTGGTCTAGATAATTCAGGGCACCAATACCTTGTGAAATTTTTAATGCTGAATTTTTTTTTATTGCAGGGTATTATGAGGGTACAAACATTTTGGTTACATTTTATGTCTTTGCCTCCCCCCCTCCGCCAGGGTTAGAGGCATGCCCTTCCCCTCTACAATGCTCACTGTGGCCTTTAGTTGTGAATTTACCCCTCCCAACCCCCTAATCCCTGGAGAATATTACTGCCATGTGAGCACCATAGTGTTAATCAGTCAGTACCAATTTGATGGCGAGTACAAGTGGAGCCTATTTTTCCAATCTTGTGATACCTCACTTCGGATGATGGGCTCAAGCTCAATCCAAGAAAATATAAGTGGTGCTAGATCACTGTCATTTCTTACAATTGAGTAATATTCCATTGTATACATATACCAAATTTTAATAATCTACTCACGAATTGACGGGCACTTAGGTTGTTTCCACATCCTTGCAATAATGAATTGTGCTGCCATAAACATTCGAGTCCAGATATCTGTTTTATAGAATGTCTTATGCTCTTTTGGGTAGATGCCAAATAGTGCGATTGCTGGATCGAATGGTATTTCTACTTTTAGCTCTTTGAGGTATCTCCAAATTCTTTTCCACAGAAGTTGCACTACTTTGCAGTCCCACCAGCAGTGTAAGTGTGTTCCTATCTCTCCACATCCTCGCCAGCATTTGTTGTTTTGGGATTTTTTTGATAGAGGCCAATCTCACTGGGGTTAGGTGATTTAAAAAGCACATTTTTAGATCAACCCCTCTTCAAAAATTATGGATTAAGAAACAGAGAACAACTGTTACTTTGAGACTACACGACAGGACTATGGATACAAGACTCTTACTCCTCAGTGTAAGCATGTTTGTAAGTCACATAGCGTATGCTGAGAAATGCCTACATCACAAACAATTGCAGATATTCTCTGTCAAGACAGCAAAAAGAACAGACGAGCAATATGTTGATAAGAGTCAGTAAAAACGCACCATAAATAACAACAAGAACAAAAAGTGTTCTCTGGAAATTTCTGATTATTTCTGCCTTAGACCTTTGGTCCTAGACTTAGACCTTCTAGTACTGAAAATTCACACCTTGGTTTTTCTAAGTTCTACTCTGTTAGGTTAATTTTTTTGATGGAAATCCCAGTGCTGAACAACACCGTTCTTATGCCAAATATCCTCCTTGAAGTGATGATTGTTATTTCACAACTTCCCATATTGGGGGTCACACATTTTTATAAGCTAAAAAAAAACTGAAATAGAGAAAAAGGAATACATTAATATGTCTAGAGATGTAAGATTATTTTGTACACAGAACACTTTAAATTTATGATGTTACTACCTTAAACATTTTAATGTCAGTATTTTTATACATATTTCTAATTCCATTTCTTCTTACCCTACTGCTCCTTTGTGTAGATATTTGTTCTTTCCATTGATTGATCAATCCACCCATGCTTAGTTATCATTCTGTGATCCTGTATTCATGAGTATTCAGATTTTAATAGTTTTAAAGACAGAACACTATTTATATTTCTGTACTTGTGTATTTGTATGTTTATTAACCTAGTGGTATTTATACATATATTCAATTGCATGTAGGAGTTAAAAATGAATGTCTGTCCATCTGTCTGCAAGTCTGAATATAACTTTAAATATGTATGTACTGTGCAGTAGCTCACTCACGCCTGTAATCCTAGCACTCTGGGAGGCCAAAGCAGGAGGACTGTTTGAGGTCAGGAGTTCAAGATTAGCCTGAGCAAGAGTGAAACCCCACCTATACTAAACCTAGAAAAAAATCAGCCAGGCGTTGTGGTGCGCTCCTGTAGTCCCAGCTCATCCCAGCTACTCGGGAGGCTGAGCAAGGAGGATCGCTTGAGTCCAGGAGTTTTAGGTTGCCGTGAGCTAGACTGATGCCACGGCACTCTAGCCCAGGTGACAAAGGTGAGATTCTGTCTTCAAAAAAACAAAATTACATGTACTACAAAATAACTTTATTTTCTCAATTGTTTTGAGTATCAATGCACATAAAATATGCATATATTTGTATGCGGGCCTATTTTCAGGAATATGTGTATATTTATACACACACAGACGTGTGTATTTATAAATCAATATGCCGACATATATGTGTATGGATGTTTGTGAGTAAGGATGGCTCTCTTTCTCTCTTTGTGTGCATAATGGCATGTCTAAAAACATACATATATATATGTTTAAGTTCTCTATAGTTTTTCAAGCTTCTCTGTAGTTTCTTTTTACACTTATATAAGTAATAGACAGTTGTAAATAAAAGGTAAGTAAAAACACTTTATATTTGGTAACATTTAGTTGTTCACATTGTATTTGTACATGCTTCTATTTCTGTGTATCTGTGGCCAGTTGGTTACATCTGAATTTATTTGAGGTCTATTTATAGCCTTATTTTTATATCTCATAACCATTTTATATTTATATCTTAAAATGTACACCTTGCACTGTTCCTTGTTCCCAGTTGGTCAATAAATAACTGCTGCAATTTTATATATGTATTCAAGAAGAAAAGGTATGACCACTACAGGCTATGTGTTAGGTGACTGTATAAGTTTTTTCAAAACCATGGAAAAGAGGGACTTCCTGAGACCTAAAAAAAATCTCCAACAGAGATTCTGGCTCTCAACCCACTGTAAGATGTAAGCGGAGGTTTTAATAAAATAAAAATATAAATATATTAGACATTAAAACAAGTACCAGTTTTCTCGGGCTTTCCCCATGTGCTCATTCTACTTCTTGAGAGAGCGCTTATAGGACCTTCGAGTAATTAAATTCTTATTTTCAAATAACCATATTATGTCTGACCTTCAAGTAATTAAACTTCTTTAAATTCTTATTTTCAAATAACCCATATGTCTGATTTTCCATTTATCTCCTATAATGGAAAATGAGAATTTATCTCCTTTATGTCAACCAAAACACACATTAATAGTGACTCCCCTTGAAATATATGATTTTATCAAAATACTGTTTATAGTCATTCAATATTAATAACATTATAACCATGCCAATGCTCTTCATAGTCTAGCCAGGTGGTTTATTATATCTTTCATCTTTTCATTGCATAGTTTTCTATTTTCCTATTTATTCTTGTGGTATTTTTGTGTATATTTTTACTGCAACACCCAAATTGAACAGAATTGTAAATCTCTTCTCAATTTGTCAAAAATGCATCAGATAATCCATTAGTTTTCTTTTTTCCTCTTATAGGAAAAAGATTATTTACTCATTTATGCTATCATTCATATTTTAAACACACACACACGATAAGAAAAGGCTATGAAGGATATATTCTAAGTTCCCTCAATGCACACTGGCTTGGGGTTGCCTTAACATGCTTTAGATTTATATGTTTAAAAAAAATCACAGAATAGACATAGGAGGTTGCATTATCTTCTGAAAAACCCAATAATAGAAGGACTTTTTTAAAAAAAAGTATTAATGCACAAAGACAAAGAGAATGAAAGGAGAGATAGACAACAGGAGACTGCAACATGATTTTGAAAGCAGAAATGAAGATGGATAATGGGTAAAAGACTGCAGAAAAGACAACTTAGTATTGTTTTGAGAGTGATGGGCAGTTGAAAGGGGAATGAGAGGTGTTTGAAGCCTTGTAAATATTGAATATTATAAATTAATATACGTGTATATTATATATAATACATAATTACTTTTTTAAACAAAAATGCACAGAGACACAGACTCAGATCAAATATATTTCTTATTCCATGTCTACTGTTAATGGTCCATTAATAGATTTCTTCATTCTATTTTTATTTTAATTATCATTGACAGTGAAAACCTATAAATACACTGCCCAAATTAAGAACTAAGATGTTATCAATAACCAACATCTACCTATGTGCTCCTTCCAAAACATATCTCTTATATCTCCTTCAACCTAAATTTTGAGTGAATTACCTTTTATCTCTTCTTACATCGTCATTCACATACACATATTTTATTGCTAGTTTCAGAACTTTTCATAAAATACATCATATTATATGTCTTCTAAAGCTTACTTTTTTTCACTCATCATTCTATAACTAAAATTCATCTGTGTTATTCTATGTAATTAGAGTTTATTAATTGCCAATGCTGTATAATATTCTACTGGGGGACTATCTATCAAACTTATATTCATTTTCTCTCAATTGGAATTTCTTTCTACTAGGCTTTTGTTATTATGTGTAAGGCAACTATGAATTCTTATACATATACCCTGGTACACATATGCTAAAATTCTCTTGGGTAGACACATAGTAGAAAAGCTGAGTCACAGGATATGTGAATGTTCAACTTTAAAAGGTAATACAAACAAGTTTTTCAAAGTGGTTCATAATAATTGACACTGTCACCACTAATGTCTAACGAAATTTCATTTACTCATTTTTTACTGCATGGAATTTTTACACATCTTAATTTTTGAAAACGGCTGTAAAACAGTATTTTATAGAGGTGGTGATCTGAATTTCTTTTTTTTTTAATTTCAGAAAATTACAGGGGTAAAAAGTTTTGTTCACATAAATTGATTTTGTAGTCTTTGAGTCTAAGTTATAAGTGTGCCCATCTCCCAGACAGTGTGCATTGTACCCATCAGGTGTGACTCTATCCGTCTGTTCCTCCCCCCTCCCACCTGCTTTATCTCTGATGAATGTTATTTTCATATGTGCACGTACATGTTGACCAATTAATTTCAACTTAATGGTGAGTACATGTGGTGTTTGTTTTTCCATTGTTGTGATACTTCACTTATAAGAATGGTCTTCAGTTCCATCCACGTTAATACAAGAGGTATTAGTTTACCACTTTTTTATGGCTAAATTGTACTCCACGGTATGTATATATATACCACATTTTATTAATCCACTCATGTCTTGATGGACACTTGGGTTGTTTCCACATCGTTTCAATTGTGAATTGTGCTGCTTTAAACATTCGAGTATAGATGTCTTTATTATAGAATGTCTTTTTTCCCTTAGGGTAGATGCCAAGTAGTGTGATTGTTGGATCAAATGGTAGTTCTATTTTTAGTTCTTTGAGGTATTTCCAGACTACTTTCCACAGGGGCTGTACTAGTCTGCAGTCCCACCAGCTATGTATGAGTGTTCCTATCTCTCCAGGACTTTTTGATAAAAGCCATTCTCACTGGAGTTAAGTGATATCTCATTGTGGTTTTGATTCACATTTCCATGATGATTAGAGATGTTGGGCATTTTTTCATATGTTTGTTGGCCATTAGTCTACTTTCAAAAAGTTTCTGTCCATGCCTTTTGTCCATTTATTAATGGGGTTGTTTGGTTTTTTTCTTCCTAATTTTCTTGAGTTCTATATAGATTCTAGTTATCAGCTTTTATTGGATGTATAGCATGCAAATATTTTCTCCCATTCTGTAGGTTGTTTATTCACTGTAATGATTATTTCCTTGGCTGTGTAGAAGCTTTTTAATTTGATCAGGTCCTATTTATTTATTTTTGTTGTTGCTGAGACTGCTTTTGGGTCTTTTTCATAAATTCTTTGCCTAGGCCATTGTCTGTAAGAGTTTTTCCAGCATATTTTTCTAGAATTCTTATGGTTTCATGCCTTAGGTTTAAGTCTATTATCCACCAGGAATTGATTTTTGTGAGTGGTGAGAAGTGCGGATCCTTTTTCAGTCTTCTACATGTGGCTATCCAATTTTCCCAGCACCATTTATTGAATAGGGTTTCTTTTCCCCAGTATAAGTTTTTGTCTACTTTGTCAAAGGTCAGATGGCTATATGAGGATGGTTTTATATCTGCGTTCTTAGTTCTATTTCATTGGCCTATATCTCTGTTCTTGTGCCAATACTATGCTGTTTTAGTTTTTATAGTCTTGTAGTATAGCTTGAAGTCTGGTAAATTGATGTGTCCTAATTTGTTCTTTCTACTTAAGGTTGCTGGGGTCTTCTCTGGTTCCATATGAAGCGTAGAATTATTTTTTCTAGATCTGTGAAAAATGATGTTTTAATAGGGATTGCATTGAATCTGCATTTCTAGATTACTGAGTTTCCAGAGACTACAAATGTTCTTCTCAAGTTTGTTGGTTATATGAGTTTTTCTTTGTATTTTATTTACTCATCTCCATTGTCCATATTTCTAATTTAACTTTTCTTCTTCTTCTTAGTCTGGAGTTTTTGTTATTATTTTTGATGCTGATTCTGTAACAAGGTTATATATGAGAATAGGCTTTCTTAGTTTGTATCTTGCATTTTTGCCTTTCTATAAGATGACTTTTGATAAAGAGAAGTCCTTAGTTTTAATGTGGTCTAAATTATAAATTTTTTTCACTTACAGATAATACCTTTATAAGTTCTTTAATACATTTCCCTATTCTTAGTTCATGCATTGTTTTCTAGGTGTGTTAAATTATGTTTTTGGTATTAAATGGTTGCGTCTCTTTGGGTTTGATGTTTCCTTATACCATTATGCCATGCTGCAAGATCTATTTTCACTTTTTTTTCATGTGGATAGACACCAGACTCATTAACTAGGCCTGCATTTCGTCTTTGGTTTGCACTATATCTCTGAAATATACCTTAATTGCACATTAATTATGTAGAATTAATTTCTTCCTTCCCAATCTTTATCCCTTAATTTATTTTAATCTTATTTCATAGTCTAGGACTTCTAATACAGTATTAAATGGAAGTGGGAATCCCTGCCTTGTTCCTAAAGTTAATGAGAGTAATTTCAGTGTTTCCACATTTATCACGATGCATACTGTATTATTTTTTTGCTGTTATCTTGTATCAGATTAAGTCCTTTTATATTTCTAATTTATTCAGAATTTTACTGTGAATGAGTGTTGAATTTTACTGATTCTCTTTGCTATATCTATTGAGATGAGCACATGGCTTTTTTCTACAATCTATTAAGTCAGTGAATTACATTTATATATTTTCTTATATTAAAACATCATTGCATTCCTGGGATGCATCTAACTTCTTTTAGTGCATTTTTGGTGATTACTGAATTTCCTTGCTAATATCTTGCTTAGAATTCTAAAAATCACAAGGAAAATGCGCTATAATATTTTTTTTTCATTTTATCTAGTTTGGGGTTGTATCATTTAGGATGTATTATGTGCCACAGTAAAAGCACGTTCAGAATTTAAGTGACTAACACATTGTAGTTTTATTTATTACTTATGCCATATACTCATCTCACATCAGTCACACAGAGGCTCAAGATGACAGAGCTCCCACCATCTGGGACATCTTATTCACCAGAGAGAGGATAGCACAACAAAGCACACACTGGCTATTAAAGATTTTTTTTTCTGGAAGTCATAAAAATTATATCTACTCATATTTTGTTAGCCAAAGCCAAGCCAAGTGACCATGTCTATCATTGAAGGACAGAGGAATTGCAGATCTCTTGGGTTTGTGAGAAGAACTAAAAGATTGGTAAAGGGCTCTAATGACTACCATACTCCACACTTCTGATAAGAAAACATTTGTTCTCTCTTTTTCACACATATAAAATATGCCCTCCCCCTCTGCCAAGCAATCCAAAAGTCTTTTCCTGGCATAGCCTCAATTTCATAACCCAGGATTTCAAGGAATATGGGTGGGTTTGTGCAGTATGTTGATATTAGGTCTGAAAGTGGATCTGCTTCAATTGAAGACCTATGAACTCTTCCAAAATCCAAAATACAATAATAAAATCAGAACAGACAACTGCATTAAATACTCTAAAGAGGAAGAATGGGAATCACACAGTATACACTGGCCCCAAATAAATGAGACTTATCTCTAGAAATCCTGAAAAACTTCTGAAAAGACACTATGAGGATTCCCCCCAAAAGTTGGTTGAGAATGATTTTTGAATAGGCCCTGATTCTCCTTCTTGAGAAAAACTAACTTTTCCAATTTTCTCCTGGATCCACACTCTGTGTGATTCTTCTTTTTTATATAAGTCTCCTTGGCTATGTCTGAATTGGACATCAGCAAGATGTTCATCTTGGAACCTGAGCAACTCTCTCAGCTCACTTCTTGCCTGTAGATGGTTAGGAGCTCTAGGATCTTTTTACATCTCAGTCATGGTCTATTTTAGTTCAGACTGTTGATTCTTTTGACAGCACAATTCTCTCAAACATATTTTTGGCTTCTCTATTTTACTGCAGTCAGACCATGAGCAATGGCCACACCCAAGTTTCTTTTGAGTCACAATTCTCACTCTGAGTATTTTTTGCTTTCTCTTCCCCTTGCCTCTCTTTTTCTACTTAAATTTGGATGTCTACAGCCTATATGAATGCCTCACTCTGCTTGCTAAATTACCACGGTAATTGTCCCTTTTGCCAAGTATTTAGCCACTAGATAACAAGGATTCACACCCTTCCAGTCTATAATAAATTGTCCTTGCTATCTACCATATAACACATTAAGCTAATACTGCAAATTTAAAATTATTTAATAGCACTCCCTGTGTCAAGGCACTTGTAGCTGTATCAGTCAGCACGAGTCATATTATGCCATGGTAGCAAATAATCCCCAAATATTAATGATTTAAAACAACAAAGTTTTATGTCTTGCTTATAATTTTGAGTTGACAGTGGCTCTTCTCCAAGTCATCTTCACTTAGAGATAGGCTAATGGAGTCCTCACTAATTACTTTGGCAAGATAAAGAGAATGTTGCAGACCACATGCTGGCTCTTAATGGCTTTCATTCTCAACTAATTGGCCAAAACAAATCATATGATAATGCTTAACTTCAACGGGATAGGGAAATGCAATCTTGCCACATGCTCGGAAAAAAGAAAAAAAAGAATATGCATCAAATTTTTAAAATGTGCTTTGTTCTTTTTCCAGCTGATGAAACATGGGTAAAAAGAATTAGATGCAATTGTTGGCTAAGATTGTTCCAGCTCTGACCATGCTGGAACCCTCAGGCTATTATAAGCATTCTGTCTTCCTGACAGATGGGGTCCTATTGTAGAGATGGAAGCATCAAGGCATTAGGTCTAATACCACTAAACGTTCTTGACATCATATGTCCTCATTTTACTCTGATTCATGTGCACCAAATTATATTCTAATAAATTGTCTTCCTATGTAGCCTGCTCATAAGAAAAGAATGGCACCAACTAAGGAGATGTGAACATTCTGTCCCTTTACAGTCATAATTCTTAGTGAAATTTAGTAAAACAGCATTCGGCTTTTATAAATTGTGTGAAATTCATTAGCATGAGTTGCCACCACCAAATTTGATCAGCTCTGCTACACTGACATGATCAAACTGAGAAAAGCAGTAAATTACTGCTAGAAAATCTAGAGGCAGGGGGTCAACCTGACGTTTTCCCCTTTCCTGAGGACCACATGAAACTGTTTGTTGAAAAACAAAAACAAACCACCACAATAAAAAAAATCTTGCATTTCTTCTTTTCTTCAAAAGATATATGAGTGAAAAAGGAATCATGGAAAGAAGAGGCTTCATATTGTGTTTGGATCAGAATCAGGGAGTGGCACCTGCTTGTAGGGAAAAAGCTGGGCGGTAGATCAGAGACTACAGCTTGCAATAAAAAAGAAAGTCAGAAAACAGACACTGGTATAAACCACAGTGCAGAGTTGCTGAGGATAGTGAAATTCAGACTTGGCTGATGGAAGAAGCCAAGACAGGACACACAACAGGGCTCAGCAGATTTCAACTAGTAGAGAACACACTCCATTGCTCCTGTCTTGGTGGTCTTTTTTGCTGGTCTTTGTAAACAACAAGCTCAATATTACCTCATGGATTTTGAATTGATGATGACCTTCCCCTGGAATTCATCCTAACCAAATCCTCCACAAATGCAAAGCTGGGCATTGGGGTGAGGAGTAGGCCAGGCAAGTTCTGACTGTGCCAGCAAGTTGCTGTGGCCTTTTTGCACCATGCAAGTGACAATCTATGCTTAACAAATATTTATTGAATGAATGCTATAGGAATGAATACTAAATCATTTATTCCTTGATTAGAATAGCAACATAGGCAGAGGAAGCAGAAGAATAAACACTAAACCTGCAGATAGAACATCTTTACAAAACCTAGGCTAATACTGTGGCAAAATATGACAATACATGACAGTCAGGAAGTTCTGAGTTTTCTGATCTTGGTCTGTTGATGATAAACCAATGTCAAATCACCACACAAAATATTTATTGTTGAGTGGCCCCACTGCAAACCAGGAAGGATTCTTGCTAGTCTGAAGCAGGGCTTGCATCTGGAAAAACATGAATCAAAGTGTGTACAGAGGCAACTGAGGAAGATCTAAGATGCCCCAGTATTCCTGTTCCCCACCACTGAACTCCTATATTTATTCCACATCTAGAACAGTCTCCATTTAGACATCAATAAAAATCCCAAAATGGATGATGTTAGGCCCAACACACTCAGGGTACAAGGAAGAAAAGAAGTATATGTCTAGTCATCTGAAAAGCATACACCAGAAGCTTCTTGTAAATTAGTAGAGTTTGTTTGAAATATTTAAATTTTAGAAAAAAATTAAAAATTAAGAAACTAAAGAAACCACTGCCTTAGGGGAAAAAAATATTCAAGTAACACATGTAAGCTCTCAAATAAGAGATGTAAAAAGAAGATAAACATTTATCTTCCAAAGCTCAGGGAGAAAAATAAAAGGGATAAAATATACTCACTTTAAAAATGGAATCACATTAGAAGGGGAAAAAAAGGGAAAAGAGTCATCACTGAAAGCATAATCAAGAACATGGAAAATAGCATGAGGAAAATAATGGGAAAATAAAAAAGAAGATGAATTTAAAGGAGGAATGGTGGGGCACAGAAAGAAGTGACAACAGTAAGTATATCTTGTTTTCCTGAAGAGAATAGACTTAGTAAAAGGAACAAGATAGTTTTATTAATCATTAATTTTTTGAAATTAAGAAGAAACCTTGTGCTACAAATCAACGGTCCCATTAGGTATAAGAAAAACTTCAACAGTGAGGAAGTCTAGAGAAGATTTATTCTGGAAACAATACTGGGTCCCTAAAAGAAGGAAAGAAACCAATAGGTCTCCTGGCAAAATGTCAAATCATTTCTAAAGAGAGAAAAGTCAGGGCAACACACACTTCTCAATATTGAAGCAGTGGGTCTAAGTGTTTCATCTACAGCCAAGCCATCACTAAAGTAAAAAAGCAGTAAACAGACTTTTTTTGAAAATATAAGGACTAAAGAAATGCAATGTCTTAGTCCATTTTCTGTTGCTTATGACATAATCCATGAAACTCGATGATTTATAAAGAAAAGGAATTTATTTCTTAAAGTTATGGAGGTTAAGAAGTCCAAGATCAAGGTACCACATCTGGTGAGAGCCTTCTTGCTGGTGGGGGTCTGAAGAGTTCCAAGGAGGCACAGGGTATCAGATGGCAAGGGGTTGGAGAGTGTTAATGTGATTGCTAAGGTGTCTCTTCCTCTTCTTATAAAGCCACCAATTCCACTCCCATGACAACCCACTAACTCATTAATCCACCATTTTGACTTTTGTTTTAACAGGCAGTTAACTTGGTTGAACTCAAACTCCTGTGTTTTTCCTAAGGTGGGCAGCAGCTTAACACTCTCTTCAGTTCTTTGGACTTCTAGTTGTTGCTTTTTACTATGCAACTTGGTTGATATCTCCCCCATGCATACACTAAGGAACTGGGTGAAATGTTTATGCAGATTTCAGTGTGGTTCTCTCCTTTTCAAGATTTTCCTCCTTATTTTCCAGCTGCTCTGGAAGCCACAAACTATGTCTCAAGCCAGTAAAGCTATGATTTTCTCCTTGAGTTCTAGTAACTTCATTCTAAGGCGATTGGCAGTGCCATCAGGTAAAAAGTCATACACCTGAGCATACCACCTGATACAGTACATTTTTGTCAAGGTTGGCCCCCTCTAGTTTCAGCTTGCTTTCATTCTATGCTTGCATTTAAATAATTAGATAAAATATTTTATCCAGAATTTATAGTCTTTTCCTGCAGGAGTGTTAGTATGATTCAAGCTACTTGCCCATTACTGGAAATGAAATATTTAAATATACACTTTAAAAATAAATATCATATCACTTCTATGCTAAAATGATTAAATGATTTATCATTGCATTGTTTCCCAACATAAATTCCCTAAAAACATTAAGGAATTTTCAATTAAAACAAATAAAACTGTCCTGAACTAAATTATTTTGAAAATATTCTATGACACAAAATTAAACAGCTATTTTTAATACAATTATTTTCAATAGTTATTCTTTTGACATGCAAGCTGTTTTATAAACTCCAAACTAGTGCTAGAAGATAGAAATCATTTTTGAACTTGATAACATGGTAGTTTACCTTTTGGAATTAGTATTCCGTGGAACTCTTTTGTAGAATTAGTACCCTGTAGGATATTTCACTAACATTTTATGTTTTCTAATATTTTGTATATTTAATATGTTAATTGGTGGTACTATTTTATGTATATTTTATATATCTTTTTATGTGTGTTTTAATGAACATGTTAAAATTGTATTTGCCTCATTGATCTCTTAATGAAGAAATTAGTGGGATGACAAAGCTTGTTCAAAGTAATATAGTAAATAAACAGAATATACATATTTTATATCTATAAGTTCAGCAAAGGAAAAAATAATACTGAAGTAAGATTATTAAACTAAATACAAAACTAGTTCATCTTACAGGGAGAAAATGTATAACTTTCAGATTTATCTTCTCTTCTGGAAAAAAAAATTGAATCTAATTAATTTCCTACAAATTAACATCTAACTCTAAAGAGTTGAAATTTGTCTGCTGCTAATCAATGATAACTCAAACAAAAGCACATGTCCCTAGAGCCAGTAGATTTTTGAGAAGTTTTATTAACATAGCATGGCAATGCAGGTCACATTGTCATCCTTTTGACTTATTTCTAAGTTTACAATAATTTCTCTTAACAGTCCTTGCTTGCAATAAAAAGTAATCTCCAAAAAGTATTTAATTTACATAAATTCTATTAGAATATTAATTTTTAACTCATTTATTTATCTCATTCAACATTATCTCTTGTTGCATTAGACAGATAGGTGGATGATTGGTAGGTCTTGTTTTTACTAATGCAAAGTGTGCTTTCACCAGGTGCAGCACTACACTCAGGGAGCAGTGAAAAGTATGATGTGACCGGAACATAAAGTCAAGGGAGAGAAATCCAGAAGATAAGACTGGTTAAGTCAACTAGGGACATTTTGTAAGGTTTCTATAGATAATGTAATGTAATGTTGTTGTTGATGCTGTTGATGTTATACTAAAGTTGTTGGACAAAGAACAGAAAGTGCTGGCAACTAATTTTAAGGAAATAATTAAATGACATAAAGATACTCACTTTAATGTTATATGCAACAATAAAAATTTGAAAACAAGTCAATACTAAACATTGGCAGATGATCATATATTTAACAGTGTGTCAACTAGTTGGAATATTATTCATTAAAAATTACATTGCCAGTAGTTGCAATAGCATACAACTGTGTGGGAAACATAGCAATATATAACCTTAAAATGTAATGATTAAAAAAAGGTTATCAAGACTATATTCTCAAGACTTCTAATTACATAAAAATGTACAGATGAATTTGACTGCCTATGTAATAGTCAAATCAGGTACTCATATGATCAAAGATATTTAATTTTCTTTTTTGTTTATGTTATATAATACTATGTGTATATGCAAGAATTTAACCCATATAATATTCAGTTACCAGAGAAATAGATGATAAATAAAATTTTAAGGTGCAAATTATTATTTAAAGTATATTATGTTTTAACTGGACATTTAAATGGACATTTTTGTTTTCAAAAAATTGAAACTGGACATATTATTTTTCCTAATATTTAATATCCACGGAATTTATACATGAGTCAACAATAAATTTTGATTGAATGGAGAGTGGGCATAATTAATTTGGACCCTGGGAAGTACAACAGGACCTAATTGCCATAATTTCAGGACATTCCTACAATAAGGAGAGTTTTCCAGGTTTGGTTCCTCTTCCACATATTTACGTCAACTCAAAATTTAGATATTAAGAGAAGAATGTCCATCACACTGCTTATATGGACTCACAGATGGTTTGGTTGCAACTCTGCTGATTTAAGTTAGGGCTAAAATTAAACTGTTTTAGCCATTACGACTCAATTAACCAGTGCAGTCCTACCTGTTTGTGACAAGCATTTTTAAATCCTGTACACTATATATTGGCATTATTAATAAAAATAGTTACCGTCAATCATATCACACATAAAGTGTAACAGAGTTATATTAATAGAAAACTGAGATATACAGGCTATTGGATAATCAATCATCAGATTCATCATTCTACCCACCCTACCTCAAATTCAGTGCTACAGAAATTATGTCTCCCACTCCCAATGAAGAGATTTTCAAAAGACTGGCGTATCGGGAATCAAGTATATTGGTTCCTTATTTTGTGCTATTTCCACCTTGGAAATACCTTGATACCTTTTCTCATCAAATATCCACAAAATTTTTTTCCACATCCAAATTACAGGTCATATTTATGGTTCCTTCTGTATTAAAACCAATGTCATCAAATGTTTAATTCAAATATATATACATGAGAAAAATATCTCTTGAGTTCTGCTTATGTGGGACATCACACCATGTATCTTATGTTCTTATGTTCTTCTACTTCAAATGTATGAAATTCCTGGCCCTCTATTGTCCTTTTTCTCTCTCCAACTGCATATCCTGACTTATCCAGAAAATCTTACCAATTTGAACCAGAGGACTATCCAGTCAGAGAATTAAAGAAATTTAGCATATTAGAATATATTTGTCTGGTCAAAACACAGTTAAAATATGGATTCTTATCCTCCACTGGAAACAACCAAAAAGTGTACAAAACACATGAAATAATGTTTTGCAAGAAAATGGACGTGAGGAAACAAAGGACAGTGTTCCCAGAGAAATGGAGCAAATATGGTGAACCCTATGATTGCTACATGTCACTCCCTTGAGAGGGTTCCCAGGCTTTGGCAAAGTAGAGGGAAATACAGGAAAATCCTAGCAGACTTGCAGAGTTGAGCAGGCAGAACTCAGAGTCCAGGGAGAGTTTTCAGGACAGAGTAGCAGAGAAAGACAGCCACATGGAGACAACTCTGCAGAGCTACAGAGGGCCCCTCTGGACTATTCAACTGGATATTAATCAGCACACGCATGTGGTAAACTGAGACCAAGGAAGGAACCACTGTAAACCACTTAAAAGGATAAGAGGTAGAAATGTTTAGTGTCCATGCAGAGCAGGCAGGAATAGTGCTTGTTCCTTCCAGCCAGACTGTAAAATCTAATCTACAATCCATTGTGTAGAAAACACAGAGATTCTTTTCTCATTAAAGAGGGAAAAGCATAGTGAACACTGCTCTTGTCTCACCTAAAAAATCTTAAAGGCTATGAGCAAAAGGATCAAAGTATCTTGAAGTAACTTAATTGTAACCCAAAACAAAGCTAAATAATATTTATGGAAACACAAAAACACCCAGCACCAAATAAAGTAAAATTCTCAGTGTTTTCATCCAATCAAAAATTACCAGGCTTGTAAAAAAAAAAAATAAAACAAAGAAATATGACACATAACAAGAATATAAATCAATTAATTTCAAAAAACCCAGAATGCAATCAGATGTTAGAATTAGCAAACACACTATAAGAGCCATTACCACTACTACTAGAGTTATCAATCTACTTACTAGAGATATAAACTACAATGTGTTTGAAAAAATTGAGAAGTAGAAGATTCTAAAACTAGTTAAAGACATTATAAGAAAAGTATAGACCAATAAATCTCATGAGCACAAATGCAAATATTTTTTTAAAAAATTTAGAAAATTGAGTCCAATAATGTATATAAAAATACATCATGATTAAGTGGAATTTTCCTCAGGAATTCAAGATCAGTTTATCAATCAGAGGATCCATCAATGCAATTCACCATATTAATGATCCAAAGAAAAAAATACATATAATAATTCCAGTAGATACAGAAATGCATTTGAAATGCATTTGAAATTTCATTCAGTTGAATGAAATTCAACTTCCATTTCTAACAATAATAAAAAAAAAATTTAGCAAACTAGGATTAGAAGAGAACTTTTGTTAACTTGATAAAGAATATCTATGGAAAACTTACAATTAATAATTCTGCACTATGATTCTGGATCTGATTACAGGACTGCATTCCATTGCAAGATTCATCTAATTACACACTTAAAATGGGACAATTTTATTTTATATTAATGATTCCTCAAGGAAGCCAGGGGAAAGTTACAATATAAAATCTCTCATGTAGAATGTTCTTTTACAAGGCATTAGCTTCTAATCATTAGCTGAACAATACTCATATGTTTCCATTGATAGGGATTTCACACATCCCCATGGACAAAACCATCCCATTTTAAAACAACACAAATTATGGCAAATTATTCCTTTCATCAAGAAAAACAGATGCCCATGTAACTTCTTCCCAAGAATTTTCATCTATTTTCCTCAGCGAGATTTTCCTGTCAACAATTCATCATATTTTATTTTTAGAACTTTTACACAATTATAAATGTTTATGCATCAACAGGATTACAACCCATTTCTATACATACTCCAAACCTTTCCTCCCAATTATTTCATTTCTTCCACTGGATAAACAAATGCTGGGGAGAGTCAAGGTGGCTGACTAGATGCAGCTAATATGCGCCTCCTCCACAGAGAGGAACCAAAATAGCAAGTAGATATTTACACTTTGAACAGATCATCTAAGAGGGAACACTAGAATTCAACAGAGAAGTGACAGGAAGCACTGAAGGCAGTAAGGGAGGGAGGCAAGGCAACTTGCTTGGCCAGGACTGGCAGGGAAAATCTCCCAGATGTGGAAAAGGGTAAGAGAGAAACCCCAGGGGTTCACACCCCTGCCACAGTCTTTTACAATCTTAGGTATCTATCAGAGAACTCCTCGACTGATGCAGGCCTTGAGCCTAACATAAGGAGCAGCCTAGAGATTGCACAGAGGCATTACTCCAAAGAAGGAACTCATGCAGAGTCCTGCAGGCATTTGAGCTCAGAGCAGCTGCAGCTTCATAACATTCTGAGAGCCTAGCCTCCAACGGTCTGTATCCTGCCCTGGGGATGGTATGCTGCTGCCCCTGCAGGTCCAAGAGGAAGAGGGAAGGCCAGGGCACTCTTGCACACCCCTAGCACAAATCCCACCACTGCTGCTGTGGGCTTCTATGAGACCAATATGTGAGCAAATTGCACTCCTCACAGCAACCTCCCTATGCTACAACAGCTGAGAGGGGTCCCACACTGCCCAGTGGCAAGCCTGCAGCTGGCACCGTTCTGAGAGCCAAGCCTCCAAAGTTCTGTCTCCTTCCCTGGGGCCAAGTTAATACCAATGTTGCTGCCACTGGGCTAAGGAGGGAAAGAGGAGGCCAGGCACTCCCACATACTTCTAAGACAAATCCCACTACTGCTGATGTGGGCTGCTATGGGACCATGGCATGAGAAAACTGCATTCCTCCAGCTATCCCCCTATGTTGCTTCATCTGAGAAGGGCTGCACCATCACCAGTGGTAGTCCTGCAGTACAAATGCCGCTGCCCTGATGAATATAGATGTAAAAATCCTCAACAAAATACTAGCAAACTGAATCCAACAGCATAGCAAAAAGGTAATATACCATGATGAAGTGAGATTTATAACTGGGATACAAAGATGTTTCAACATATGCAAATGAATAAATGTGATACATCATATCGAAAGTATGAGGAATAAAAACCATATAATCATGTCAATAGACATAGAAAAAGCATTTGATAAAATTCAACATCCCTTCATAACAAAAACTCTCAACAAACTAGGCATAGAAAGGACATACCTCTAAATAATAAAGGCAATGTACGACAAGCCCACAACTCACATCAAATGAATGTGGTAAAGCACAAAGCCTTTCCTCTAAGAACTGGAATAAGACAAGGATGTCCATTTTTACCACTTCTATTTAACATAGCCCTGGAAGTTCGAATCAGAGCAATCAAGCAAGAGAAAGAAATAAAAGGCACCCAGATTAGAAAAGAGAACACTAAATGGTTCCTCTTTACTGACGATATGATCTTACATTTAAATAAATTCATACACTCCACTAAAAAAACTCTTAGATTTAATAAATGAAATTGGTAAAGTTACATGTTATAAAATCAACATGCAAAAATTTGTTTCTATATACCAATAATGATCTAGCTAGAAAGAAATCAAGAAAGCATTCCCATTTATAATAGCCACAAAAAATACCTAGAAATAAATTTAACTAAGGAGGTGAAAGATCTCTACAAGGAAGACTACAATATACTGTTGAAAGAAATTGAAGATGACAAAAACAAATAAAAAAACATTTTATGCTCATAGATTGGAAGAGTAAACATCATTTAAACGACCACATTGCCCAAAGAAATTTACAGATTCAATGCAATCTCTGTCAAAATACCAACATCATTCTTCAAATAATTAGAAAAAATAATACTAAAATTCATATACATCCAGAAAAAGACCCAGAATAGCCAAAGCAATCCTGAGCAAAAAGAACAAAACTAAAGGCATCACATTACCTGACTTCAAGATATATTAGAAGGCATCAGTAACCAAAACAGCATGGTATTTGTACAAAAATAGACACATAGACCAATAGAATATAATAGGGAACCCAGAAATAAAGCCACATGTTTACAGCCAACTGATGTTTGACAAAGCCAACAAGAAATTATTACAGAAAGAACACCCTCTTCAATAAATGGTGATAATAAAATTGGATTGCCACATGCAGAAAAATGAAACTGAACTCCTATTCCTCACCATTTATAAAAGTCAACACAAAATGGGTTAAATACTTACATGTAAGACCTAAAACTATAAAAATACTAGAAGAAAACCTAGGGAAGACTCTCCTGGATATTGGTCTAGGCAAAGAATTTATGACTAAGACCCCAAAAGCACAGGCAACAAAAACAAAAGTAGACAAATGAGACTTAAACTAAAAAGCTTTTGCTTATCAAAAGACATAATTAACAGAGTGAAGAGATAAACTGTTAAATCAGAGAAAGCATTTGCAAAGTAATCATCCAACAGGGGACTTAAATCTAAAATATATAAGGAACTCAAATAGCTCAACAAGAAAAAATAAATAATCTCATTAAAAATCAGGCAAAGAACTTGAATAGACATTTCTCAAAAGAAGACATACAAATGGACAATAGGTATATGAGAAAATGTTCAACATCACTAGCCATCAGAGAAATGCAAATCAAAACTACCATGAGATATTCTCTTACCCCAGTCAGAATGGCTTTTATTAAAAAGGCAAAAAATAATGATGCTGCTAAGGACATGGAGAGAAGGGAACTAATACACTGTTGTTGGGAATGTAAACTAGTTCAGCCACTATAGAAAACAACAGGGAGATTTCTCAAAAAACTAAAGATAGAGTTACCATTCAATCTTGCAATGCCATTACTGGGTATCTAACCAAAAGAAAAGAAATCAATATATCAAAAAGATATCTACATTCACATGTTTATTGCAGCACTATTCACAATAGTAAAGATATGGGATCAACCTAAGTGTCCATCAATGGCTGAAGGGGTTTAAAAAAATGCGGTACATATATCCAGTGGAATACTACTCAGCCATAAAAAGAATGAAATCATGACATTTGCAGCAACATGGATGGAACCAGAGGTCATTATCTTAAGTGAAATATGCCAGACATAAAAAGACAAATAATACATATTCTTACATGTGATAGCTAAAAAATTTGATCACATGGAGGTAGAGAATGGAAAGATGGAGAACAGACACTGGGAAGGGTGAGTGGGGGGAGGAAGAATTAAGAGAAATGGGTTAAATGGTACAAACATATAGTTAGATGGAATAAGTTCAAAATTTGATAGCAGAGTAGGGTGACTATAGATAAAAAATTTATTGTACTTGGATGATACAAATACCAAATACTCTGACTTGATCACTACACATTCTAAACATGTAACAAAATTTCACATGTACCCTATACATTTGTATAAATAAAATAGAATTGTAAAAAGTCAAAAACAAATGCCCCTATTACTACAAATTGCTTTTCTCCTGGAGAGTTCTATATACCCTATTTACACTGCCTCACTGTAATAATTGTCAAGAATGTTTTATCACTATTTTACTATACAGTCCCCAGACAGAACCTGAAATCTTGTGAAAACTAAAGCTGGCAGAAGCTATTGATTCTTTTATCCAGTTCTAGGTAAGACAATAGAGAGATGTTAGCATAAAGAGCTGCCAGAAAGGGCTTGTTAATGCAACACAGATGAAAAGCTTCAAGAATGTAGTCACAGGGTACCAAAAAAATGAAAACAAGAAATTTAGAGGAAGTGGCATAAAAGCAAGAGGGAGAACTAAACTGACAATTACGGGATGCAAATAACTGCAAATCAAGAGTCAGATTTGAGAGCAGTGCCTACGAAGGTAGAGCAATTTGGGACTAATAAGTCAGTGAATTACTGGGATCTTCAGAATCATATACAAAAATAGAGAATGATGCATTCACAGGCTTTAAGCTTGAAAAAGTACACCTGGATCAAAACATCTATTTGCAGATAATTATCCCCAAGTCCCAGCCTATAATCACTAACTACAATCAAATGTTCTTCCTCTGTGTCTGAACTCACATAGGTTCTGCTATTCTGACCCTGGAAGATTGGACCAGAAAACAGATTGATAGAATGAAGAGAAGAGAGTCAGGAAAAACAGTTCAACTAAAAAATAATTCTTTCAGCTGGATTCTCAAACCACCCATGTCCAAATCAGATACTCTTCCTGCTTGCAATTTTTTTTCTGTCCTGCGTTGTGGCTTTTCTTACCACCTTGATGTGTTCTTGATAACACTTTGTAAAGCCCTGTTCTTGGTTCTCTCTTGCTCACCTCCTGATGCAGCTCCATGAATGCTAGACTAAAACTGTATCCTACTTAAGGATATGGCTACTATTTTGCATACCTTTGGCTTCCATCTCAGCCTCATCCCTATTTCATGGTGGCAGCAGACATCACATATTAACAAGATGTATTGATCAGAAGACCTTTCTAAGACTTAAAGAAAGTGCTTAGTAGAGTATGTCTTGGTTGTAATATTATCATAAATACAGAAATAATGTTTAAATAGTGTGCCAGGATTAAAATGAATGCCATTTAGGCAACAGGGTTAAAAACTCTTGTCTAACCGGGCTTGTTGAACTAGAAAAGCCAGAGTTAAAATTATACCTCTAATCAGGGCTGTCCCATTTGTTCCTAATAGGCTCATCACTTGAATAAGACAAAACCCTGAGCAAAATAAAATAATTTAAATTAGGACAGAAAGAAAAGTTCTGACTTGAGGAATTTGCATAGAGTTCAGAAAAGCTGAGAAATCTCAGGGAATCTCTGTGTTCTTTGTTCTCCCCATCACTATACAGCAAACGCTGAAACTTACCTTAAAATTCCATCTCTCATTTTTATCATTAATATTTTTCCAATTTTGCCATTTTTCTGAGTTCCGTTTACATGAAATCTTATTATAGAATCCATTGGCTACTAAGTTGTAATTTAGAGGGACATTTCTTTGCAGGTATGTTCTTAACTGATGTCATCATCAACAGCTGGAATTCAGCTGACCTGCCCAATGAGGAACTTTCCATTGGTCTTTGCACAGGAATGTGCCCACTTGGCCTGTTAATGAATTGTAGGTTACCCACCAATTACACACACTGTGTCTAACGAAAGTACTTTCTCATTAGCTAAAATATATTATTTTTTGGTTTCCCCCACACTCAAAACATACTTAATTTTGATAATGACGCTGTAAGACGAACAAGGTTTGAATAATACAGAAGGCATAGATGTAGCATGATACTAAGTTCATAATAAATACTCAAAGTGATTCATAGACTGTTAGCCACAAGAGATTCTACCTCTTCTCTGAGGTATTTTTTGGTAGTTTTACTCATAAAGATGAAGAATATATACAACAGGAGAGTGAAATGGAAAATATATTTGGAGGAGTAATTTGTTTTCTATTTAGAGGGGGAAAAAAACCCAGCCAGGAGACCATAATATTGTTCCTGCCTTTCAAGTCTCAAAATGGAATGTAACTATCACACAATCAATTTTAAAGTGATTCTTTTAAAGGGAGAAGGGGGAAATACAGCAAGTATTTTAACCTTATGAGTAATAATCTAAAATTGTTACTATTACTTGTCTAACACAAATGCATTGCTGGAGCAGTCTGACTGAGTAACACCCTGCTACAGACAGACGGGCAGAGCTGGGGTTCCTGCTGCGATGCTGTCATGCCCAGTGCTGCTGTCTTCCCTCCCTATTCCATTTCTAGACGTTGTGGTCTCAGGATGCCACAAAGATGGTACTAGACAGAGTATTGTGGAAGTTCTTTGAGTAAAAGTTCTGTCTGACTCACACACCGTTGAGAATAGCTGCAGAATGGAGGCTCTGATTAGAGGGTGGAATTCAATGACCATTATTCCTGCTTATTGTACCAATTAGGAATACTCTATACACAAATAAGATTTGTTAAGGAGCCTACTATAAACATAACAAAGAGATGTTTTCAGTATCTGCCATTTACACATACATTATTTCCCAGTTGTTCCCAGAAACTGTTAATAACAGTAAAATCAAGTTGTTATAGCACATGGCCAGATTCTTCTCATTCCCCATGCTCTGTACAAAGCATGGTGGAATGAATTATTGAGAGAAAATTTAAGAATAGAAATACTATTAATTCACACATGTGTAAAGTGTTTAACAGCTTGCAAAACACACACATACACATTATCTCATTAATCTTCACAACCATATGAGACATATTACTAATATCATTGCCATTTTATAAATAAGAGAAACGAGTCTTAGCAAGCATAAGTAACTTGCCAGGATCACATGGCTATTAAATAATGGAGCTGGAGCTATAATTTGTATTTTTGACTGCAAGGGGAAGGGGACTATCTATACCAAACTAAAAAATAACCAGGCAAGCACAAAAATAGAAAGTACCTATTTTTAGGCATGGTCCTCTCTGAACACAGCAAGTTATCTTCACTGAACACCAGATATGCATTGCACGCATAGAAGCAGAGGGCATTTGCAGCATCTGGTGTCTCCTAGACCAGCGCTCCTCTGAATGTGGCTCACATACTAGGGCTGGTCTGCTGTTTGTAACTGGTCTCCAATACCGAAATGGAGAGTAAGCATTTGGAATATTGTATGGCAACTCAACAGAGTAATGTTGTGTCTGTTAAATAATAAAAAATTGGAGCTTGTATTTTGAATGTCCTTTTTTAAAAGTTTTAACTTTCAACTCACTTATGTTTATCGTATTTTACAAGAGAATCAGTCCACTACAGATTGAGGTCCTTCCTCCAGTTTTGCATGGGAAGGACTGCCCAACAGAGACATGCACTCTGCCCAGCGAGAGAGCACCTCTGAGTTCAAATTCATCAGGGCAACCTTAGCAGATCCTGCTCCATGCCACTGCACTGACTCACATGGATTCTCTCTGAGAACCTCCTTCACATTGTTTTCTGAAGAAACCTGAGTTTATGTATAGTCCTTCAGGGTCTGTAATGCCCACTTTTGAAGAGTGTTTGCGTCAGTTTTCTCTTGCTGTGTAACAAATTACCATAAACTCACTGGCTTAAAATAATACCCATCTATTATCTCACAGTTTCCTTAGGTCAACACACCAAGCACAACGGAATTGAGTCCTCTGATCAAGGTCTCATGGGGCTGAAGCCAAGGTGGTGGCAGAGCTGCATGCTCATCTGGAGTTCAACGTGCCCTTCTAAGCTCATGCAGGTTGTTGGTTGAATTCAATTTCTTGTGATCATAGGACAGAAGTCCCTGTTTCCTTGCTGGTTGTCGACAAGAAGTGCTCTCAGCTCCTAGAAACTGCCTTGGGTCTTAGCCATGTGGCCCTTACCATAGGCGGTTCCCACATGTTTGTTTGCTTTCTTCCAAATCAGCAGCTGATTTAGGTCAGACCCATTCAGGACAATCTCCCCCTTTTGATTAACTCAAAGGGAACTGATTAGTGACTTTATCAATGTACTGATATCCAGTCATGTTCATCGGTCCCAACTACGCTAAAGGGAGAGGATCATACTTGGCATGCACGTGGGTGTGAGAATTTAGATTACAGCTTAGAATTCCCACTGTCACAGTGGTCAACACCTGATGAAAAGACACAAGGAAAATGCATTCCTATAAGGACTTAGCTTGCTACTCTCTTTAAATATTTTGCTTGAGAATATTATTAATTAAAATATGTTAAATTTCATTTAAGTTGAATTACTGATTTCATGCCAGGTTCTACTCTTAATTTTACAACAGTAACAATCATCTTTCTTAAGAGGCATTTTCTTCTTAAAATGCTAAAATAACAGAGGTCTCTAAAACCCACATACATCAAATTGAAACTCCTTAATGTTTTGTACCATAGCACTGCCAGATTGCTGAAATTTTACACATTACAGCCCGTAGTTATGAGACTGTAGATGGAATAGAGCACATAATCTTGAGATGAGGTCGGGAAAAGTCAGACTCTGCAACTAACAAAATCAACACATAGTACCATGCTGTAACTCATCCTGCAGTGGGGTTTTTGAGATGGTTTACTTCTGAAACAAAAGCACCAAAACCAACACACAAGAATGAAGATAAAATAAAACAAACTACAATCATGGAAATCATAATAGCTCTTATACAAGGTAAGGTTATATATAATGACAGAAGCTTTGCACACTGATAAAAAAAATACTAAAAAAGAAGTCATCAAAAATTAGGATTTTGCATTCTACATGCAGCACAATAAAGCTAGAAATCATTGTCTTATAAAAAAAAAGAAAGCAATACCTGTAGTAGTTGCATTCAATAAAAAGGAGTATAACCAGAGCTTAATGACTTTTCTCTTTACACCATTCAATTCCACTCATTAGCAACAGGCACTATTATTTATACGTACTTTCAAAAAGAATATTTCATTTTTTATAGATATGCTTTGATTTATTCTAACCTTAAAGTCTCAGTACAACCTTTTCATTATGGCTTATTTTGTCAAGTAGATTGTCCTAATTGAAAAAAATAAAGCAAGAGAGAAAGAAAGCTACTCTGTGTAATAGAATGATTAGAATTCTTCGGTGGTGCAAGTAATAGAAATTACTAACTAAATAAAAGGGGCATTTATTGAAAGGATGACAAAGGATAATTCTTACAAAGGGACATAAACATGACTCTAATATAGATGTGATATAAACATATCAAAGATTTTATTTAACTAATGAGGGAAATAGCTGTTACAACTAGTTCAAAACAGCAAAGTACTACACACATAGAGTCATATAAAGGAATGCTGAAACAAATTTACAAATGGATGTAAAACTAATAAAACTGTTTAATATCCAATATCCACAGGCTGATAATCAATTTCATTCTGCCAGACACAATCTGCATTTCTGTGAACAGAAATTATTTTGCATTACTATTAGTTTTTGACAAGTTAACTTTTCTTCTGAGTTGTAAAACAGACTAGTTAACAAAATGAAATACAGACACACACCCCTACAGTATCAGACAATCCTTAGAGACTTCAGCATTTCATTGAAATGATATCTAGCAATCTCTTTTGTCCATTTCAAAATCTTGCCCAAAATCAACTGCTCAAGTCGATGCCCAGGTATATAGAGGCATCTCCTGGACAGCAAGGAGGGGATTCAGCAAGATTGCAGGAACAAATCTGGACTGGCATGCATGATTGAACTCAAAATATCTTTTGTTTCCATTTCGGATTTTTACAGGCTTGCTCTCTCTTGCTGAATACTGTCAAGTGAAGAACAACGAAGTTCATAAATTTGGAAAGAAGAGCTTTATTTTTCATAAGGGGTTGCAGCCTGCAGGATGGCCATGCTAACAGGCTGGGAAGCAGAGACTCCAGCCAGAAGCAGAGACTCCAGCCAGAAGCCAAGAGCAAGCACTTCGAGGGAAAGGTAAAGGGAATAGACTTTATACTGAGCAGGGTGGCCACATATACATATTTAATAAGCTATAAGAAGAGTCATGAATATTTATGAAAGGAGAAATACACGCATGCACAATTGAGCTTCATGCCCCTTCATAGGCCACATTAGCATGACCCGAGGGTGGAGTTTTTGACCCTCTGACACCAACAGGTGAAGCAGAGGGCAAGAAAACCCACACTGTCCATCCTCCATAGACTGGCCAGAGTCACTCCATGGTCGGGGTGATCTCTTAGCAGGAAGGAATGCTGGTCCCCATTGTGTTAAAACCACAAAAAGGGAGAAGCCCCATTAGGTCGAGCAAGTCTTTCCAAAGGTCTGGTTCTGTTTAACCATAGGGAAGAAATCCCAAAGGCAGTCGAGGAGGAAGGGGCTATGACAACACATGCCCAACCTCCTAACCCATCATGGCCAGAAACTCATTTTTTAAGGTTTCTCTAGGATCTCCTTGTCCAAAGTGGGGTTCATTCAGTCATTTGGGGCTTAAGATTTTCTTTTTATTTCCCAATGTTTATTTTCTCTGCTTCCAAGTCCAAACAGTAGATAATGGTAAGCAATTAACTATGCCCAAGTTTATCTTTTAGTTCAAAGTGCCAGACTAAAGCTAACATTTTTAGTTTCATGTTACAGTGATGCTGTCCACCTCCTAGAGTACAGTTACTCTTAAATGAGCTGAATAAATTGAACTTTTGAGCTGAGCAACCAAACCTGGACTTTTCCATACTCTACCAACATACAACTAATTTGTGAGACTCACAGAGAAGGAAGAGGTGAATTACTTAACATTTACATTAATGGAGATAATCACAGGATCAAATCAGCCACAGCCATGGGATGGAGGTGGCGGGATTATAAAACTCAATCTATTTTCACTAGTTTAGTATCTCTTATAGATCAAGGGATAGATTTATCTGCCCTTTTTTTTTTTGGTCTAAAAACTAGACTCATAACTCCTACCTAACTTTCTGACTTCAGTCTATTGTAGATCCAAATCAATGTATCTTTTTACTCCACCCTTCCTTTCCTAAAGATAGCCTCTCTGCTCCAGATTTGCTAACAGAAGGGGACACTGTGGGAACATCTTGATAATTGAGACATCGTTAGTCTAATTACTTATATCACACCCCTGCCTCACCTTCACCTTCCCCCATTTCTTGG
Organism: Lepilemur ruficaudatus; assembly: GCA_963574885.1. NCBI lineage: Eukaryota > Metazoa > Chordata > Mammalia > Primates > Lepilemuridae > Lepilemur > Lepilemur ruficaudatus. Next base: position 62,711 of record CAUYRT010086573.1, on the reverse strand, counting down.
AGAAGCATCTGCTAAATGTCAGTAGTTAAGATGTGTCAGACAGAATCCAGAACTGCATAGCTTAAGTTCATTGGGAAGAAGCCAGAGAGGAGAAGAGGAAGAAAAATATTTCTTTCAAATTCTTTTTTCAGTTGTCACACTGATTGTTTTACAAAGAATGGGAAGAGTCCAACAAAAATCTAAAGAGAGGATATTTTTGTGTCTGTGTGAATATATGTGAGCATATTGAGAAGGGTGTGAGGGGGGAGGAGAGAGAGAGGGAGGGGGAAGAGAGAGAGAGAGAGAGATTTGCCTGTCAGGCAAGGGCAAAGGTACACACATATGCAGGAAAAAGCATGACATCACTGGCATGATTCATATGGCTGTTAATGATTTAATGGCTCTTCAAATAGAGTGGAGAGTGGAATGCATATAAAACTCAGCATACCACTTATACCCTAATAGATCAGACCTTAAAATTTAGCTATCAAATTAGATGCCAGTCATCTGTAGGTCTATTTAGGGATGCTATCTATTACTAGTTAGTGGTGATCAAAATTATACATACTGTCTATGAAATGCAGAGGTGATATAAAAGCACTTCCCTCATCTCCCATAAGTGTTTTACATACTCTTTATATGTGGAATAGAGCTGCCACCAATGGTAACACAGGAATTCTTTCCTCAGCCCTTCAAGGGAGTGGCTGCTTCACTGAAGCAATCAACTTGTTAGTGTTCGTGGAGGTTTAAATCATTTGGGGGAAAATGTGTCTGTTCAAATACCACCACCTCGTTTTGTAAGTGTACGTGTTCAGTTCCATACAGCAGTGGTGCTCAACGTGGGGTGCCCTTAGATGATATAATTCCATTTCAGACCTAGTGCATCAGAATACCCATGGGGGAAATCCATTTTTTAAACTCCAAAGCAGATTGTCATCTACACCAGCGTTCAAGAACAACTTTAGACAAGACTCTGGATCTCTCTGGAGCTTCCAGACCTATAACATTCGTAGTCATTGCTAGGGAATAGACATGTTCACTACTGGATAGATACATAAAATGAGAAGAAAGCATTAATAACATTTGTTTTGGAAATAATAATTAAAGTACAAATCATGTAGTAACTTATTCATTATACTATGGAAAGACCAAGGAAAGGAATATAAACAACTAAGTACACATTAATTACCCTCTGAATTAATCTTACTTTTAATTTAGACCGCCAGTGACCAGTTTCTCCTCAGCAGACTAACCACACAGCACTCTGTAATCTCAAGCAGGGCATATATATACAAATATATATATTTCCCTATTAGAAAGCGGTTATTTAGGCATGAAATCACCTACTTAACTCTTCAAAATATAAAAAAAATGTTGAGCTTTTGCTCGCTTCTCTGGTTTCTATAATTTACCATGTGGCTCAGGCCTTTGATTGAAACTGCTTTGAATTATTAAAAAGAACAACGTGTTTTTCTTTCTCTGAACATTTTACAACATTTAACAAAACATTCATTTCAAGATATTTATTGGACACCTACTGTGTTTCAGGCGCTGAGGATGTAAATTTAATAAGGCAAGGTCTCTAGACACTTTCTAGAGGAAGAGACATGCAATCAATGTATGTAAATCAATGATTACCACGTGAAAATTAACCTGGTAGAAATATTAATATGGTTCCATGATACTATAAAAGAAGGATCACAAAACATAGCTAAACTCTAAGGAAAGACTGCTAGCAGAAGTGAGGTTTTGAAGACATGAAAGCACTACGTGATAAGTGTGTGTGGGAGTTGGAAGGGAGTAGGGAACTCTTACAGTAAAGTAAAAGACACTATTAGGTATGAAAGTGTGAAATACAGAAAGACTTATTTGGGAAACTAGAGGGTGGTACAGCTGGAAAGAATATGGAAGTGCGGAGGCACTGGATGGAACAAGAGCAGCAGAGTGAGATGGAGAATGTATGGTAATTAAACAGAAATAAAGTGATGGGTAGAAAGTTCAGAAACAGACTCAAATATAATTTAGCATATGAAAATACTGTTATTTCAAACATGAGAAAGGCAATTTCTTTTTCAATAATGGCTCAGGGCAACTGGCTAGTCATTTGGGGCAAAAAAAATTAAAACTATAGCACTATCTTACTTACAATAGCAAATTAAATTTTAGATCACTCAAAATGAAAAATTCAAACCATAAAAGCTTTAGAAGAATATGTAGATAATTGTTTTCTTCTACAGGTAAAAAAAAAGAGTAAGCTCTAGGACATGACATCAAAAGCAAAAATACATAAAGAAAAATGTTGAACATTCTGTTGACTTTTAAAAGAAAAGCAAGAAATTCTGAATGACATAAAATAGCTTAAAAACGTAATAATGAGCTGATAAAATGAAAATGTATACCTGTAACATAATTGTTATAATAATATTAATAGCTACCTTTGAGAAGTGATCTTTTAACACTCATATGCTTACTTAATTTAATCTTCCCAACAATTCTTTATTGTTTTACAAATGAGGAAACTATAAATTTCAGTGATCTTGCTCAAAGTTCCAAAACGAGTAATTCTAAAACTACAATTTGCACTAAGCCTTTATTGATCCCAAAGCCTTAGTGCTTAACAATTATAATATTGATTCATAAGAGGATTAACTATCCATTTATATAAAAATTCATATAGATCAATGAAGACCAAAAAAAAGTCCCAAATAAAAATGGATGAAGTATAAGACTAGATGACACCTTCTCTCTTGCTCTCCTATCAAACTCCTTATGACTCGTACGTTGTCATATGCACACAAATTGGTACTAAATAGCAACAAAACTAAAAAGTCTTTACTTATCAAAAACCAAAATTAAAAAGTTAAAAACCAAGACATTATACTTTCATCTGTCTGATCAAAGTTTAAAAAGATGGACTATATCTATTTTGAAGACAATGTGAGGAAAATATGCTCTCTATTATTTTCAGTGGGAGTGTAAATATGTACAAACTTTTGGAAAGTGTTTTGGAAACATTTATCAAAGTTTTAGTTGTGTATATCCTTTGACTCAACAGTCATATCCAGGAGTATTTCCTAAATCAATAATCAGATAAACATGCAAATATACAGATGATATACAGAGAAATTATCACAGTGTTACTGACATCATTACAAAAACTAGAAACAATCTGAATGTCCACTATTTTGAGATTAAGTATATCCTGGTTTTCCTAGGACAATTCCAGTTCCTGGCTATTGTCTTGTCGTAATTATGAAGTGTGTCCCTTTTCACTTCCAAATTGTTTTATTTTGAAAATTAAATTATAAGATCAGTCTGCTTAAATATTTTTTAAAAGAATGCATTTCTCTACAGTCATTGGAAATGATGATATAAACCTGTATCATCTGACATTAAATTTCAAAAAAGATGGTACATAAACAGTTTGCAAATTATGACTACGACATTTAGTTTTAAAAATATATAAATCTGTATGCACACTCATCTATCTACTAGATATTTACTAATAAAATGAATTAATAACCCTGGTTTGTGGACTTCAGGCAATTTTTATCATTTATATTTCTATGGTTTGAACTTTTACAACAATCATGTATCATACTAAAAACAATACAGTTGTTTTCATTTGGGAAGAAAAGCAGGTCATGAACAGGCAGATATCTAGTAAATCAGATAATATATATATATTAAAAAAATAAATTAACCAAGTTGCTTTGTGCCCATTTGATACTAAAGCAAATTTTGTAAGTTCAAATATGTTTAGTTTCAATATTAAAGATTATATTTTATGAAAAGACACAAAGGCTTATAAAATTCAATACAAGTTAATCTTCTTACTAATATTTAGTAAAGAAATAGAAGATATGAGAGAGAAAGAGAAGTTCAAGAATTAAATTTATCAAGAATTTCATCAAAGAACAATTTCATCAATTTCTTGGAGCTTTTATATTGGCATTTCATAGGCCACTCTTAGGCTAATTGCCAACACAGGTACTAACAGATCAACTGAAACTGCTTTAAACTACCTGTGGCTTCTGCCACCTAGCTGTAGAATTATTGAGAATGGCAGTAGCCTTAATAGGAAGAGATAGTGAAATAACAAGAACTTTCCAGATATTTCTGAATTGCCATGTTCCTTTGACCTGCACCTACCATCAGTGCCATGACAATGTGATAAGAAAGAACTTTTTTAACTGACAGAAGGAAAGATGGGACTGAATTTCCTTTCAATGTTGGATGCTTAACTTCTCCTTTCTCAGTACACTACATTTTCTCACTTATCTTACAGAAGGTAGATGAAAGCAAGTGCTAATATGGAGTAGTATGCAAAAACAAAGCCAAAATCAGGGCTTTGGCTTTGCTTGTCTTTTATTACAATTTTTTTTTAATTTAAATTTTTTTTGCCTGCAAACTTTTACTTGGCATTCCTCAAGGACAGCTGTAAAAGTCACTAGTTTTTCTACAGAATCAGAAACACTTTGGTGCTTTGTAAAACAGCTGTCTTTAATGCGTAAGTTTCAACTAGAAATTCTGATATTCAATTTGATTAATTATAATTAAAAAAATTAACATCTTTAGGTACTTTGATGGTAAATGGGACATTTTAAAATTTAAATCAAGTAAGGTCACAGCTTGAAATAAACTAAAAATTTCATGTTAATACATAAGCATTGTGAACAAAAGTTCTCTGGAAAGGAATTTGGAGGAAAGAGATTTTATTCCAGTTAACAGTTTGCAAACGTTGCAGATGCAGCTGCTAGTGTAAAATGAAGGTACCTTCAAGAACACAAAAGGTAGGCTAGAGCTTCATGGCAAAAATTCCCACTCAGGTCCCCAATCAGGTCCATTTATGCAAATCAGGGATTCAAACTCTTAGTTCTGACTGGTTGGAGCAGCTGAATTCTGATTGGTCAACACAATGACCAATTGAGCCCCAATTGGTTGATACAGCTGAGGCCTGATTGGCTGAGACAGGTGAGTTCTGACTGGTTGGTGCAAGTGAGCTCTGAGAGTCCCAAAGATAAAAGGTGTGGGTGTTGCAAGAACTCAGAGTACAGGTGACTCCTACTCTGCAAATAACTTCTTGGCCTTATTTTAAATTGAGGCCCAATTAGCCACTTGGGATCCATCTTGAAGAATTGGCTCTTTGAGGTTCACATTTGTTCACAATATATAGTAAAATTACTTTCGAAACTAAATAGAAACAATTTGAAAAGTTCATCTTATAGCAATAAAAATAAATCTGTATTATTTGATATCTAACAACCTAGTTAAGATATTAACAGGTATTTTACAATCTATTTTTCCTTTTGATGCCAGCATTTAACAGTCTTATTTTTCTCTCACTTAATACTGAAATAAAAAACATCAATGAGACAGTCATACACAATCTATTATATCCATTATTGCTCTAAAATTTTATGAGTCTATGGTTCTATTCCCAAATGATTTTATTGCTACATATGGTCCTCTGCTAAGTGCAAGGGACAAAACAAAAATTGCATTGTAATTTTCATCCCTTGGGGGGTGCCTAGCTGATATACAAATGCTTGTCTATGGTGTTTCTAACTGCAAGGTAAATAAGGAACCAACATCAATGTTGTATGACTTGCTTAACCATAAACATCAGAAGCTGACAAGAACGCTGACATCAGCCTCCATCATAAAAAACCATGATGGTTTAATCAACAGTTGTCAGCTTTTTAATGTTTAAGTTGTTGTGATTTCCTTTCTCTTTCTAAATAAATATTCATCGTTGTACCTATTTGATAATGTAGTATTGAAAAAGAAAAACTTACAATGATTCTTAAGATTGCAGAAGCTCCAAGCCCTATAAAACCTGGATCCTTTCCTTGAGTGCTGATTGCCTTCATTTCTACTATGTCTCTGAGATCACAAGAAACACTGTACAAGTTCACAACACAATAAAACTGAAACCATGTCAGAAAAGACAGTATATAAACAGTTTAAACAGTTTTCAAATTATGACTACTATATTTATTTTTAAAAATATATAAATCTGTATACACACTCATCTATCTATAAATATTTACCAATAAATGAATTAATAAACAGTTTTTCCACTGTTCTCATAGTTGATGAAAAATATAATTTGTGACAAACTACCACTAAATTGTTAGAAAGAAATAAGATTTCCTGACCAGTTTTGGAAAACCTTAATACTGTGCCACCTTGTTTATCCCCTTAAATCAATAATCCCCAAAAGGTGAGTCAGAAATTTCCTGATGTCACGAGTGATTCTTTTTTAAGCTATCCAGATGTTATTTCCCATTTTATCCCACCAAGATCTCTCTTTCAGCTGGTGGGATACAATTTCCAGAAAACAATTAAGCAGGATATAGGGGAAAGGTGGCTGACATATTTTGAGGAATCATCAACAACATCAGGAGCAGCCCTGGCATGGGAATTTTCCAAAGATAGGGTACTTTGTATTAATACTAGATCCATTTAAGCAGAAAATCTGGACCCTAGAGGGTCTAGAGCTCCATTGTATACAAGATTATATGAGACTGTATACAAAATTTTGACTGCATATTAGTATGTTTTTTGCTTTGTTTTTTGTCTGTTTGTTTTTTCACGGAGATAACTGAGATCCAAAAAAGTTAATGAACCTCTGATGTGGGGGGAAAAAATCAACAAGAGAAGATAAGCTTTATCAGTTAAGAGCAGGAGGTAGAGAGTATTAGGCCAAAAAAGCCTCACTCTTCTACTCACCAGATGCGAGGTCTCAGAAGGTCACCTAATCTTTTTCCTTTTTTCTCATCTGTGAAATAGGAATAAAAATACCTCATAGGGCTTTGGGAGGATCAAGTGAATGAAAATACATAAAACTCTTAGAATAATGCCTGGAATATGATAAATACCATGTTCGTGTTAGCTATTATTAATATGAAATTCTGCTAGGCACTTGGAACAGAATTTGAAACTTCTGGCTTCCAACTATAAACCAAAATAGGGATTTGACTTTTGTAAATAAAATAGAGATAGGGCATTTTGTGCCTGAAAAAAAATGTGTCTGGAAAATAACTCTTATTTCTATTAAGGTAAGAGAATAGGAGATATAATATAAGAGAATAAGAGAATAATTAAGAGAATAGGAAATTTTAAAAAAACAATCACTGTTACATGAAGTCTGTAAAAAACATCAAGGTTGTAAAATAATGAATTTCAACTTAAAGAAATTTAGAGAAAGAATAAAATTCTTTATTCTTAAAGAATAAAAAATTTATGTGTGCCCAGAAAGCGTGTGCACGCGCGCACACACACACACACACACAGAACTACAAAACAATTTCAAGTCTCTGAAATCAAATAAAAATGTGTTTATGAAACAAGCAAGAAAATAAAAAAACAGAACATTGGCTAATTTTAAGATCTATCCAGGTACAATGCATGAGAAATGTGTGGGATAAAAAATAATTTCATAGAAACTGAAAATACAACTGAAAAGAAAAATCTTAATCTTCTCTGGGGGCAATAAGAAGCAGAATTGGCACTGCAGAAAATTGAATTGCTTATATACCAGGCAAACTTGAGAAGTTTTCCCATAAGGCAGAAAGAAAGAGAAAACAATAAAGAATACAATAGATAATAAGAAGAAATAAGATACAAACTAAGAATAACAATTGTTCCTGAATAAGCAATGAATTGGATCCAAAACAATAAGAAACATAATTGATATTTTCTTAGCTAAAAATCAAACAAACAATTAGAAACACATGAATGTGAAAATAAATTTGGATCATCCTGTGCCAGATACTCAATGAAAGAAACCTATACTTAAATCCATACATCTTCCTTGCAGTTAACAAGGGGAAAAGAGAAAACCCTATAGAATTTCAAGAGAAAAAAATACTAACCAATTAAAAACAAAATATTAAAAATAGAAAATCTGGTTATGTTCAAAAGAACAAAATCTGGCTATATTTACACTACTCTTCTGCAATAAATAATAATGTAGGAAAACAACAACGCAAACTCAGTAGCTATTTAAATATGCTAAAATTGCATATCCAGAAAATATAGGCGAATTAACAGAATATTTATGAGGAACGGAAAAGGAGAATTCAGGAAATGAAAGGCTGCAGAATTTAACCCCAAGTTTTGCTGTTTAAAACATGTTAATCTATATACTGGCTAATTTGCCTACAGAATTATTGAAAATTGGCTGTACTTTCTGTGTTAGTCATGACTTGGAATTATCCCCAAACCTCTTCTCACTACCCATTCCCCTTTAGTCATATTAAGTAATGAAAATTAAAGTACTCTCTCATTTAAGAGTCCTTTGTATGTTGACAAAGATTGATCATATACATTTCTTTGAATAAAAAAAAACTGTGATAAATTTCAAAAAGCAGAACTTACACCTTAAACTTTGATAATTTAGAAAATGAAACTAGTAATTAAACCAAAATTTAAACAAAAATAATAAAAATATCTAGAAATTAAATTCCTGCTAAGGAACTCTTATAATATTTAAAGGTTCAAATGTGAATTGATGGTATGAACTGTATGAGGAGAAAAATATCCCCGACTGTCTCATGCTCAAGAGAATGTTTCTTTCTAGCCAGCCACCAGCCTCTGTGCATCCTTCTCTCCTCAGGGATCAGATGGCTCTGCCTGAGATGCCTTCCCAGACTTTCTGCCAGCCTAGTGATTGATCATCCATCTTCATTACCTAATCAATTGGTGCACTGAATGCGGGATGGATTCAGCAAAGGAAGAAGTGGAAAGCTGTCATCATTGAGGATGTGATATGCCTTAGGTACAAGCTCTGTTTTAAGCAGTGCATCCTAAGTCTATAGCAAGCCCACTTGGCTGTCCAATGGGGGGGGGGGCGCTTCTCTTCCTTTACATCAAATGCAGAGTGCTCTCGAACTCTAGAAACATTTTTTGCAGAGACGCAGAGAGAGATCAGCAGTCAAGTCATCCCCTCCTTGCAGATGCCTTCCCCACAAAAATAAATAAAATGGTCCATTAACAGAAAGAGGTATTTTTTCACTTCCAAAATTGGACGATGTGGTGTTGTCTCCATGACTGAACACCTAGCGGGGCAGCAGTCTGAGAGGAAGGGTAGGGCTGAATGCCCGTACGACAAGGAAATAAATCTCAAAAACTACGTCTGGTTGAGTTTTTCAAAAAAGCCAAAGCAACTGTAGAACATTAAAGTCCAGTCAAAATGGAAGCTGAGAACTCAGCCCTGAAAACCAGACTATTTTAATGGCACATAATTGGAAGAAACTATTGTCAAAAGAAAGGATTTTGGACCTCAATCATAGGTACGAATGGCTATTTCTTACTCTTCAGCAAATGACGACATTTGGTCTGTTTAGGGAGAAAAAAAAAAAAGGAAAACAGAATGCAAAGAACATGCTGCGTTGTCCCTTCTACCGCCCTAGAAATACTAGATGGGGAAACTTAAAGAGGAAGAGTCCAGGAAGGATTTAGGAGAGAGCAATACACAGAAAGCCAGAATAGATTTAAGAGAACAAAACTTTTTGAAAGCCATTAAATACCTCAAAGTTATTCTGTTGTTTTAATTCTAAAGGGTGATGTTTCAAATAAGAACAAAAATATGCAATGGGGCAAGGAAATCTTAACAGACAGGTAAATTGTGGCTATCTCAGGTGTTCCTCCTTTGTTCCGCCTTAGTGCATCACACTGGTCCCTTAGCCAGTTGTAATGTAACTGTTTGAGTATATGTGTGTTTCCATTAGACCCAGAAGCTCAGAAGCATGTCACCTGCCCATCTGTCTCTCAGCTGTGTAGTGCCTGGCACCAGTAACTGCATGTTGTAGGAAGAAATGGCATGGATGAGAATTAGTGAGCATACATTATCAAACCACCTCCTGACAGCAAGAATCCCCTGAGAGCTAGGAACTCAGACTCCTTTGAATAGCTTCAGTGACAAAGAGCTCATTACCTATCAAGACAATTTAAATTATTGGGTAATTTAACTACACTCTTGGATAATTTAAATTACTAGACTATATTAAATTAAAATCCCCTTTCTTGCATCAGTTTTGTCATATGAAGCCAAATGGAATATGTCTACCGTTCAATCCCTATTTATAATTTAACTTCTGCCAGCATGTATCCTTTTTGTCATCATTATCATAAGCAATTTACAGATGCAGAAACTGAGGTTCAAATACATTAAATAACTTGCCCGAGGTCAGGCTACCATGGCTATTCTGGGACTGGAACTCAGTTCTCTTTGATGTCATAATTTATGAGCATAACCACTATGTTGCACTGAAAATAACTACAATTCCTTAAATAGGACCTTTGCACAAGTGGCTTGTACAGCACTAATCATCTCAGAATTCTAACTGCATAAACCATTTGTCAGTATGTCTCTCAAAATGCAGCATAAAAATCAACACAATGTTGTCTGTTTAGCATAGAGTACAGGAGACTATCATGAAATTTGATTTGGTTCCAAAAGGTCCATTTCAGCAAACTAAAATTCTGTGGGTGTTATCAAACTTATATTTCGTGGTAAACAAAATTTCCAGATTATTTTTATATAAATTGCTTCAAAGAAACGTCTTCTCAATCCAATCACAACATGCATTATTTAAACAAAAAGGCAGGATCATTTATCTTTGTTAAATGTCATCATTTTGGATTAGGCCTGTCACAATCATTGCAAAACTTGATTCTGGCATCTATCATATTAACTAGTCTCCAAATTTTATGTCATCTGCAAATTTGATAACCATATTTTCTAAGCACTTAGTCATGTCATTGCTAAAATATTAAAAGGCCAAGATAAATCACCAAGTTTAGTAACATTCTGTTAGAAATGCCCTTGAATACAGAAAGAACTAAACATCTCTGGAGAAATTGCTCAACAGTTTGCAGGACAATAATTCAGACTATATTTCACCATATTATTAACCAGGAAATAAGGGCAACCCTCGTTTAAATGCCATGTAGAAATCATCATACTCTGTGTGTCAACCCTATCAAAACAGGCTAATTTGTTCTGACATATTCTTAATTGATAAATCCATATTGGCTCCTGGTAATCACTTAACCTTTTCTACAGGTTCTGAAAGCATATGGTTAATAATAAGTCCTGGGGTTTCCAGGGAGCAAATGTCAGTGTGCTTGAGGAAAAGGAGAACATGGGTCTTTCAGTGGAAGAAATGGTAAAAACACACGGTGATGTCCTTTGTGGCACCTGGTTTTGATATTACACGATTGTCTCACATTTTTCTCGGCAGGCACATCCTGATCATTTCATCAACTTCATGACAAAATGTGCCTACATTTTATATGTTTGAATATTTTTGAAATTTTCCTATTATATAATGCATCATGTTGCAGTGTTTCGAAATTAGAAGATAGACTAGGTATAGAATTGTCATAGAAATAGTCTAAGTTTCTTGACATTGCCAAAGCCATTTGAAAGATATCTTGTCACTTCAAACCTTTCTAATAGCTGACTATACAGGTTTGATTATTCTCCAAAAAGATTAACTCATCATCCTACAGCAGCACTTGCTTTATTTAAAAATCTGTTTTCTTTCTGACAATAAGGATTTTTTTTTGAAGTTTCCTGTTGAAAATGGTAACTTTAACCCAATATTATACTTGAACCTTTACCAAGTGAACCCTGGTTTCAGCAGGCAGAGATTTGTATAAGTCCCCATTTTACATTTTATGGTTTCATTGATTTTAATCACATACGATTCAGCCATTTCAATCTGTCTTTCGCTTCTTTTTGAACAGGCATTGGCCTTCTCTGAATCTCCTCTAGTCTCCAGGTCTACTGTACATTTCTTATGTTGACAAGGCCTTCTTGAAGTGTTCTCCCGGTGGGGATGCACTGATAACTTGATATTTGCGTTTTCGCCCATGCAACGGGAACGTGAATCTCAGTGCAGTTCCGTCATGTTCCACATGATGGTGGCCTTGTCTCCGCAAACCGGACTTCAGGTCCCTTTTATTAACCTCAATTTCAAGCTCGGTAATAAAGCAGCTGTCAACTTGCCAGAGACCCTGTGAAATGTCTGAGGTTCTCAGCTTGGGCTCCTCTCACCACCTGTGGCCGAGATGCAAGGATTGTGAGCACGATCTCTGCAGAAGAGCAGTGGGAATACCTGAGCGTTTTCAAATGCTTCTTATTTACCCAGGTATGTTTTGGTTTTGAGTTTTATTTTTCTGTTGAATATTTTTCCAACACAATTCAAATTTTGAAGATGGAGAATGGAGATGCACAGTGAAAATGTAAATAATGTAAATGCTGTGCTCTATTTATGTTGATAAGCCTTTACTCCTAATCATTTACCTCTATCTAGACCTGTGCTTTCCAGTACAGTAGCCAACAAGCCACATGTAGCTCTTGAGTACTTAAGATCTATAAGCACTCTATAAGATATATGAGCAATAAGACTGAAATATACATGAGATTTCAAAGATTTAACATGAAAAAATAAAATTTTTTATACTCTACTGTAAAAGGATAAAACTTTGGGTATTTGGGTTAAATATTTTATTAAAATGGATTTTATCTATTACTTGTTACTTTTTAAAAAGTGGCTACCAGAAAATTTAAAATTATGTTACTTGTTTTTGTGGCTCACATTATATTTCTGCTGGACTGAGCTTGTACTAGATGATGGCGACTAAGCACTGGGAGTTCATATATTCCTTTGCAATATTTCCTCATGAAATCTCTCAATTGTTCAACAGTTTTCAGAAATCTCAGGAAGCATTGGAGGCCTTGATGTGGCTATGGCATGAATCCATTTTAGAGAGGTTTGAAAGAAGAGCTGCCCAATCATCAGAATTTTGTGGGGAAAAATTTTTAATAGCTCTCCGATTCCCTATACAGACATTGATTCAATAAATATGGGAGGATTAATATTTTATTCTTCTCAATTTATTTTTCTTCATTTTTTCCTTTCTGTCCAATTTCATTTACCTATAATTGATGAAGGGGTGATGTCCACACAGGGAAATGCTATGTTGTAAATAAACTGATGTGCAAGAGACATAATTCCTGGATGGCTAGAGGGAGAGATGGGTTGAACGAGAGTGGACTGCAGGTTGCCACCTTTGGTCTTATTCCAGAGTTGCTCTCGTGTTTCAGAGTAAGCCATATTCAATGATCTGATCAGAACTGGGACACAACTAAAGAAACCAACCAACTGACCTTAAGATATAAGAGGTTGATATGTAACTATCAAAATTACATAAAATGTCTACTCACTATTTTGTTATCCTGGAAGTGATTACAAAATCAAGTACATTGGACACACTTTAGATAGTAGAGCCATCAAGTCCTTCCCCCCATTACTTAAACACATCTTTTCTACATTTTGAAGCTGATGAAGGTTCACTTGAGTTAAGCATGATTCTTAGGAAAGACAGATGTCCTTGAAAAAGTAAAAGGCATTAATCTGAAGCAGCCAACAGACTTTGAGTATCACCTACAGAAAAGAGGTGCCGAATTCATTAGAGAATAGGAAGAATTTAATAGGAAAATACAAAAGTTTAGCAGAATTTGATACACTTACTACCTTACATAGCCATTCACAATAGGGGTGCCTACTTCATACGTGCCAGATGTGTGCCAGATGTTAAGGCTAAAGTTAGAAAGAAAATAGTCTCTGCCTACCAAGATGAGTCAAGTCTCACACACACACACACACACACACACACAGAAAATGCTCTTTAACAGAAGATCACCAGATGACTGACATTCAAAACACTATTTCTATTACTGTTGGAACTTCATTGCTTCTAAAACATAATAAAAAGCTAATAATAACTATACCAATACTTTTTAAGCACCTACTATGCATCACAAATAATGCTAACTGCTTTTCATAGGTTATTTCACAGGAATCCTTTGGGAAAGGTAATATTATTGTCACTTAGTTATGGGGAAACAGGTTCATTGAGCTTAAGTTCAAAGCCACACAAGAATTGCAAGAGATGGGATATTAATTCAAGTTGTCTAGTGTCACTATTCCCAAATCCACTGAAGATTCCAAACAAAGAAAATACGTTTTCCTGGCTTCACAAAAAGCAAAATATCTTAATTACCCAAAATGGATTCTCACTAAGCCTCAGACCAAATGAATCCTTATCTTGAGAAACAACTGAATTGACCTCACAAAAAATGAAAAAGAGACTTCATCATCGTTTGCATATATTTGTCGGGTATGAGTTACTTCTAAATTATATGTCATTGGACCAAGTACCACTTTACAATATATATGTATAACACAACTTTAGTCTAAAGACAAAACTGTTAACAAAGTTTTCTCCATTCCCTTACCTTTCTTTCTCTGCACCTGTATTCCTTCATTTGTATCATTTTCTGCTTCAAGAGGGGAAAATCACAATTGTAGGCTAGTCCAGGAACCCTAGCAAAAAAAGTAAATGTATTCAGCACTGGATTCTGGTAGGTACATAAGAATACAACAACACAGAATGAGTTGGATAGTAACCATGGAAAGATGTACATCTCCTAGCTACAGTGACTGTGGCGTCTGAGACTGTGCGTGCACACTTGATTCAGGGAACGTCCCTTATTCCAGGCACAAGCCACTGACTGCATCATCTGTATTCTTCTAACTCTGCTTCATGAACTGTGACAGAAGAAAGAAAATGTGTGGAAGGCAAGTGCTCCTTAAGAAAATTACACTCTTAGTTTTTAATATATAGTAGATATGGACAGGGTGGTATTCTTTATCCATCATGCTGGGCTTATATCTACTTGACTAGCTATAAGTGTAATTAAATGTTTTCACAATTACAGATGTCCATAGGACATTCCTGACACAAAACCCCATTTGTTCTAAAATAATTGTTCTCAAATAACGAAATCGAATTTATAGCTACTAATTCTTGGCTGAAAGCCATGTTGTTTAGATTCAATTATTCCAAGATAGGTCAGGACATCAATATTTTTTTGTTTGAAATACTTTATTTGTGTTCTCTACCTAATTACAATGACAATTATCCTTAAAGACCTCAGGTTAAGACGAAAAAGAAAAATACACCTAATAAAACTCCAAAAAGTGATTTAGATGAAAACCAATTTTCTATTGCCCGAGGACCTCCAGCTTACACGACAAAGTAGGAACACACATAGTTGATCTTTATTATTCATGGGTTCTGTAACTGTGAAATTGTCTACTCCCTGAAATTTATTTGTAAACCCCAAATAATCACAGAACTTTCATGGTCATGTCATAGATGTGCATGCTTAACGCAGTGAAAAATTTGGATGACCCAACACCCACGTCCTCAGCTGAGGTAAGAAAAGGTGACACTTTGCCTTCTTGATTTAACTCTTACGTTAAAAACAACTATCCTTTCATAGTGTATTTAGTGTCACATATGTGTGTTTTTTCTTGGCAATTTCACTGTTCAAATGCCCCCTAGCATAGTGTTGAAGGGCTGTCTAGGGCTCTCACGCATAAGCAGCTCCGGTGTGCCTTATGGAAAAAACATGTATGTCAGACAAGCTCTGTTCAAGCATGAGTTACAGTGCGCATTGAATCTGAGCTCAATGTTAATGAATCCCAATCCATATTGAATAAGGTGTCTTTAAAAAGAAACACATATAAAACAAGGTTATTTATTGATTGGCTGATAAAAATGTTGTGAACAGTCTCACAGTAATTCAACTATTTCCCCTAGGAGCAATGGTTTAGTATGCACTAATTCAGTGTCCGTGGCAACTTTATAGCATATAACTACCACAAATAATAAGAACTGACTGTATTTATCTCCCTATAGAAATCCAAATTTCCTTTAAAACAATAGAAAAAGATATTTTAAAAAAATAAATCTAAGGCATCTAGGTATCTGAAGACATTGGCGCAGCTGCTTAGGTCCCTGTCTCCTAATATTTCATCCACAAACCATATAGAAAAAAAAAGGAGAAAAAACTACGCAATAAAATTTCTCAGCATAATTTGATCAAGATAATGCTCAAACTTAAAATTAATTATAGGTAAAATATAACCAAATACCAAATCCCATAAAGCAATTTTTTATGTTCTCATCCTACTAAAAGGCTTTGTGTATCAGAGGCAGGCTAAGGAATACTATAGAGAAAAGAGGGAGCTATTGGTGGACCTAAGCTTGAATGAGTAAGTCCACACTAACTTGAAAATATTTTTCAAAAACCATTCTGGTAGGTCAGGACAAAGTTTACAAGGAAGAGACTTAAAAGTTGAAAAGAAGCAAAAGGGGACATTTTAGGGTATGGAAAGATAAAAGAATGTCAAACAACTAAAGGGCATGGAATCACTTTGCCACCAATATAAAATATCTTTAAAAGAATTAGGACTTTGTTAAACTAAAAGATGATGCTGCTATTAAACTAGAAATCTTTAAAACTACTGAAATACCAGAAAAAATAAACAGAAAAGAATAAATAAACTATAGATAGTTATTATAAAAATAATCAGAAAACAAGAGCCAACACACTCCCACTGTGGAAAAAACAAACAACAAACAAACAAATAAAAGCAACAACTCCCAAAAAACCAAAATGAAACAGAAAGAAAACTATAACATAACAATGCAGACTGAATTAAAGATACTCAGAAAAGCATTTGGAATTAAGAAAAACCATCTAAATTGGGAAATTAAAACAGTAAGAATAGAAATTGTCAAAAAACAGAAATAAATAAGTTAACTTAAGAAAGAAATGAAAGAAAAAATAAAAGTTTGCAATAAAAAAAGAGGAAGTTTTATAAAGTAGAGACATTGCACTCTGATCATAAGTCAATAAAACCAAAAATTATTAACAAAAAATACTAAAAATTTCCTATTAAACAATTCATGGATGAAACAGTAAACACAAACCAAAAGTATAAAATTTCCTTAACAATTAATGACAATGAAAACACTACCTATCAGAATTTACTGAATATATTTCAATGATTAAAAGAAAATTTATAGTATAAAACTTTTATCAATAAAAGTAAAAGAATAAATATAAATAAATTAGCCAGCTCAAAAACCTAGTAAACGAACAACAAATTCAATCAGAAGAAAACACTAGGAAGGAAATAAAAAAGATCAAAGCAAAAATTAATTTGATAGTAAAAGAGTAAGCTGAATCATAAAAATTGTTTTTTAAAAAATAATTAGAAACATAGATAACTTATTATCTAATTTGTTTAAGAAGAAATGAGAAAAGGGCACAAGCATACCAATTAAGAAATTACAAGGATGGAATCACCACTGAAACAAAAGACATTAAAAATCACCACAAGAACCTACTTTAAACATTAAGACAAGGTAATTTAAAAATTATCACAAGGTAATTAACATACATCCATCTTCCTCATTTACCTATCAGTTTTATGGTGAGACATTTAAAATTTACTCTCTTAGTTCTTTTGAAATATATAATACATTATTATGACTATGTTAATTAGTTTAATTTAATCATTACACATTGTACGCATATATCAAAACATCATATTGCACCCCATAAATGTATATAATTATGAATTATCAATTAAAAATAATATTAATTTTAAAAAATTACAAGGGCCTACTTTATGCAAATAAATTTGAAAACCCAAACGAAAGGGATAGTTTCCTAAAGAAATACATATTTACAAAATTGACTCCATTAGAATATGTGTGGTCGGAGTGAGTACAAAAATTGATTCCATTAGATATAGAAAGACTAAACAGACCAATGCAGATAGAAGAAATCAATAAAATTATTTGAAAACTACTCAACTTTGTAGGTATTTTAGCACCATGTCCAGATGAATTCACATAGAATTCTACAAAAGTTTCCAATACTCTATAAATTTTTCCAGGATATTAAAAATAAACAAATTTTCCAAACTTTTTAATGAAGTTATGAAGTCAAACTGGTAAAGACATTATGAGTAAAAGAAATGCAGATAAATGTCATTTATTAATATCAGGGCAAGAATACTAAATATTAACAGATTCAGGACTACATTAAAAAAGTAATACACCATGACCAAATCAGATTTACTCCTGAGATGCAAGTTTGAACCAACATTAAGAAATTAATATTATACAATGTAGGACATGGTTCTTGAAATTTTCTAGAACATAGATCAATGGCTAAAAGATGGAAAATATGAAAGAAAAGTTAAAAGACATGTATTATACTACTCAAGAGTCCCAAATTTAACTACTAGGAATTCCCAGTAAAGAACACTGAGAGAATCTTGGGGAAAAAAATTCAAATAATTTTTGTATTTTTTAAACGTCCCGAAGATAAAGAAAAACTCTAAGGAAAGATATACATAGATAGATAGATAAGATAGAGTGATAAAACAAGTGGGGCCATATGCAAATAATTGGCAAATCTGGATAAAAAAATGTATGGAAGTTTCTCATACTATTCCTATCACTTTTCTCTAAGTCAAAATTAAATGCAACCAAAAAACATCATAAAGAAACACTAATGCCCATAATATGTATACATATAAATCTATTAATATATATCTTTCACAGAATATATGAATAAATTAATGGTTCTGAGATATGGTGTTTATAAAATTAAAGAAGTTACATTGAAAAATGTTATGCCATTTCTTTTTTTTCTTTTTTTTTTTTTTTTTTTAAGACAGAGTCTCGCTTTGTTGCCCGGGCTAGAGTGAGTGCTGTGGCATCAGCCTAGCTCACAGTAACCTCAAACTCCTGCGTTCAAGCGATTCTCCTGCCTTAGACTCCTGAGTAACTGGGACTACAGGCATGTGCCACCACCCCCGGCTAATATTTTGTTGCATTTTTAGTTGACTGGCTAATTTTTTCTATTTTTAGTAGAGACGGGGTCTCGCTCTTGCTCAGGCTGGTCTCCAACTCCTGAGCTCAAGCAATCCTCCTGCCTCGGCCTCCCAGAGTCCTAAGATTACAGGCGTGAGCCACCATGCCTGGCCAATGCCATTTCTTTAGAAATATTTTTTCTTTTGGTTGTTTTTTATTCCCCCCAAATTACTGAATATGTTGCAAATATTTTGAGTAATAAAAGCACACTCCCCCTAAAAGCTGCATAAATTAGGAGAAAGATTAACACATGAGCCAATATATATAGGTTAACATAGTAAATACTGTAATGATGATGTTACGGTAACATGGGAGCATCGTACTAGAGGACTGAATAGGAATACGTTAAGAGAGTCATAATAATGTAATTCCATAAGAATTAGAATTCAGGAATATTCTATGAGGAGATTCCTATCCTTAAGTCAACCATGAACATTGAGGGTACCGAAGATTCAAGGTTGAACTGGGAACCTATTCTTAACTAAGGGTTGGAATGCTGACTCAAGTGACCTCATCAAAACACTTCATCACGTTTTTTGATAACTTTCTAACTGGAATTGCCATTTTCCTAGTCACACTTTCGTCCAACTAATTTCTTTGGTGACTTTTCCAGCCATGTCAACCACCCAACCACTGGAGAACCCAGACTCTGTTCATTACTTTTAGGTCAGTTTTTAAAGTTGTAATTCATAAATTAAGAATTTTTATCTATAAGCAGGTAAGTTTAAGTATGTAAGAAAGCACAAAAACTGAGTCATATTTGTGAAGACCATCAGGACACATTATATTTGAAATCTTCTGAAAATTAGATAATCAACAAAAATTCCTGAAAAACTGAATGCCAATGATGACGGAAAACGATAAATGGTACGTGACATTGAGATCTGAACCTGAATAACTGGGGGATATTGGTGTGCAGTGATCATAGAAATGGAAGTTGTTTTGAGAAAAATAACCACTCACTATCGGTTTCTCATTGCATGCACTAAATTTTGTAATGACACACCATGGTTTACAATCTCTGTGAAAGCAGAGAATCATATGTAAATATTATAAACTATAACTTATTCATATAATATTTTCATTATGTATATATTGTACAGCACTTAAGATGGCAGCAGAAAACACAGTAATCAGGAATGTTCTGAGGTTAAAATATACGTGGGTGGCAAAGCTATGGCCAGAAGATAATTATCTGTACTAATACACAGTACCACTTGTCAAATGAGATGGGGAAGACAGAAAACAAACAAAAAAGGATGAGTAGAAGAGCCCATCATGCATACACGGAAGTTGTGTCTCCTACAACAGGTTAAGAGACCAAGAGCTGGGATGATTGGCTAAGCTAGTGGCTTCCCAAATCGCACTTCACACTAATGTACGTGAATGAAATTTTTCAAACAAATAAATTCAATGTGGGGTACCTGCATGAATAATTCCATCATAAAAATTCATGATGAACCTTCCTCACCTATCAACCTTATCTCAGAGCTTCCTACACGCATACTGCAATCCCCAGTTAAACTCAATCTCCTGTTAGTACCAATCAGTCTTCTCTTTCTATCTCCCCACTTTTTGATCTCAGAATGCGAGACAAAGAAGTGTTAATACTGCTGTTAAAAGTCAGGCCATGATTTCCCAGTAAGCCACGTTTCTTTTATAAACTCAAAATTACAGCCAAATTAAAAGTAATAGAAATACTTCTTTAAAATTTGCTTGCCAAGAACTTTGCGTGTTACTCAGGTTTTGTCTGACTGAGGTAAATTATAGTGGACTTTCATCACCCATACACAGACAATGTATTTCTATTAGATGCAACAAAGACTCTACTATAGATTTTTCAGAAATATTTTAATATTTTTCATTCATACTGAACTTGTTTTCATTTAAAATCCGTAGGGTTTTAATTAATTTTTATATATCAGGAGCTGTTAGAGCTAGATTCTCTATTTTATACTCACGAAATTGATTTTTTTAGAAATAATAAAAGCTTTTCTATTTGTTTACAGTGTTCACTTACATAATTCCTTGGCTCTGCCTAAACTGACAGGCAGTTTGCATTCCTGCCTGCATTATTTTCCTACCTGGTATCTCTTCCTTCACACACCACTGACAGATCAATTTTTCTAAAACTCCCACTTTGATCATGCCATCTCCTGCTTACAATTATTATACTTAATAACATTCTACTGTTTAGTGCATGGTATCTACATTTCTCAGGCGACACATCAAAACACTCCATAATCAGTTAAAGTCTAATTTTCTAATGCTATTTTCCATTTCTCCTCTGCAAAAATTTTGTGCTCTGGACAAACTAGCTTGTATATGATCACCAAAATACATATTTTTGCCTTGGCAGCACTCTTCACTCTTCTATTTTGCTGGGGGGTTTTTTTTGCTGTTTTTAATTTTTAATTGGGAAATAATTTTAAAAGTTTAGAAAAGTTGCAAGAATAGTACTAAGAACACTAATATAGCCTTTAGCCTAGATTTACCTATTGTTAATAATTTTCTATATTTACTTTTTCATTTTGCTCAATAAATCTGATCCACCTTCTGTTTCTATAAATAAATAGAAATGCTTTTTATTAAACTGAACTTTTTTACTTTGAGAAAATTATAGATTCATAAGAAGTTTTAAGAAATTACACAAGGATATACATGTACCCTTTACCTTGGTTTCCTCAACAGTGACATCTTGAAAATCTATAATACAGCAAACATGATATTAACTCTGACATAGTCAAGGTGCAGAACACTGCATCACCACAAAGATCCCTCATACTGACTTTCGACAGCCATGCCCATTTCCCTTGTGCTGCTACCCACTCCTTAACCATTCACACTATCTATCATCTGCCTTCTCTTCCTGTAATTTTGTCTTTACCAGAATGTTTATAAATAGACTTATGCAGTATGCAAACTTTTGGTGGTGGCTGTTTTCCCTCAACATAACTCACTGGAGATTCATAAAGGTTGTTACGTGTAGCAATAATTTATTATGTGTAACTTCTGAGTAATATTTGATGGTATGAAGGTACAGCATTCATTCATCTGTTGAAGAACATCTGGATTGCTTCCCGTTTGAGCTATTACAAATGAAGCACCTATGAACATTTGTGTACAAGATTTTGTGTGAATCTAGGTCTTAATTCCTCTATACTAAATACTTAGAAATGTAATTGTTGGGTTGCATGGTAGTTGCATATTTAGTTTTTTTAAACAACTGCCTGTTTCCCAGAGTGGTTGTAACATTTCTTACAATTTTATTAACAATGTATGAGTGATCCAGTTTCTCTGCTTTCTTACTAGCATTTAGTATTATCACTATTTTCTATTTTAGTCATTCTGATAAGTATGTAGTGATATCTCATTTGTGATTTCAACTTATATTTCCCTGATGCCTAATGATGCTGAATATTTTTCATGTGCTTATTTACCACCTGTAAATCCTCCTTAGTGAAATCTCTTCATTTATTTTGTCCATTGTCTAATTGGATTGTTTGCTTCTTGACTGTTGACTTTTGAAAGTTTTTTAAAATATATTACAGATGTTAGAAATAAGATAAACACAAAGAGATCTAAACCTTGATACAGTATAGTTAAAACTGCTGAAAGCCAAAGTCAAAGAGAAAATATTGAAAGCAGCAAAAGAAAAATGACTTGTTATATACAAGGGAATCCTAATAAAATTAACAGCAAACTTCTCATATTCAAAATACTACAAGAAAAAATTATCAACCAACAATTTTACATCTAGCAAAATTTTCAAAAGTGAAAGCAAAATAAAGACAATTGCAGATAAACAAGAATCGAGAGAACTTGTTGCCAGCAGACCTATCTTTTAATACACATTGAAGGACGTTGTTTAAGCTGAAAGCACACGACACCAGACAGTAATTCAAATCCACAGAGGAGAAAACAGAGTAAACTGGTAAAGATAATTACGTAATTAAAAGAAAGCATGATCTCCTGCCTCAACAGTATTAAATTAGAAATCAACACCAGAAAGAAATTTGAGTAATTTATAAACATGTGAAACTTAAACAACAAACTCCTATACAACAAACAGAGCAAAGAAGAAATCAAAAAGAAATTTAGAAAATACTCGGATACAAATGAAAGTGAAGACATATGACCAGAAACTTAAGGGATGGAGCAGAAGCAGTGCTTGTAGTGGAATCTATGAATCTGTACTTAAGTCACAAAAGACCATATACTGTACAATTACATTTTTATAAAATGTCCAAAATGGACAAATCTATAAAGAATACATTACATTAGTGACTGTCTATGGCTGGGAGAGTGGGAATATTGGGAGTAATTGGGGAATGACTGCTAATAGGTATGTGGTTTCAATATTTTGGGGTGATGAAAATATTCTACAATTTGTGTTAGAGTTTTCACAACCCTGTGAACATATCAAAAAAAAAAAAAAGAAATTGATTTGTGTGTTTTAAATGGGTAAATTGTATAGTAATACTTATATCTTAATGAAATGCTTATGTGCAAAAAATAATTTGGGCATATATTTGTGATTTTATTTCTGGGTTGTCTGCTCCTTTTCTCGTCCATTGATCTATATGTCTAACAATACCATACAGTCTTGATTACTGTAGATTAATAATACATCCTTAAATTGGGTGGAGTGATTCTTCTCATTTTATTCTTCTTTGCCACAAAAAAAAACATTTTACCTAATCTAATTCCTTTGCCTTTCCATATAAATTTTAAGATAATCTTGCCTATATCCACAAAAAATATTACTGGGGACTCTGATGGAAATTCCATTAAACACGCATATGAATTGCGGAAGAATTAATATCTTTACTATATTGAGTTCTCCATTCCATAAATACAGTATGTTTCTCCATTTATTTAGATTTTTTATTTCTTTCATCATTGTTTTATAGTTTTTAGCATACAAGTCTTACATATCCTTTGTTAGATTTATACCTAAGAATGTCATCATTTTGCTGAGTCACTGCAAATAATATATTTTTAATTTTAGAGTCCACATGTAAGATGGATATATTTATATATATATTATAAGCATATATTTATACATATATATATGTTGTTGCTAGAATATAGATATAACTAATTTGTATATGTTTATCTTGTATCCTGGGGTCTTGCTGGACTCATCTTTTGGTTCTTGAAAACCTAGGGGGCAGGTTGGGATACTTTGTTAACAGCCTTGCAAGCATGCAAGTCAGGGCTCCCCACTCCTCATTTGCTGGTATGGGTGAGGAGTGTGGTGGGGCCAGAGTGTTTTCAGTCATGTCTGACTGGGTAGAGCAGTCTAAAAGTCTTCTGTTGGGTTAAGCCTCCCTGTTCCTGGTCCTCTGGCTATAGAGAGCAAGCTTTTGCAGGAGTTTTCTTTTAATCTGCACCGATTGGTATTTCCAGGTTACTGGTTTCATTAGTTCCAAGTCTGGAATATATGAGAAAATAGAAAACCCACAAAAGTCATCACTGTGTCGTTCTTCAAATGCTGAGCTTTGCTTTCTCTCCACTTTTCAAAGTCTTCTTATATTTGTTTTATGTATCATGCTCTTTTTTCATTTTAGTTAGCTAGGGGATTATGTGAAAGTACATCTAATCCATCTTCCCAGAATTGGAAGTAAAATATAAGGCTTTATTAAAACAACACTGCTTATTCATTTAAGTATTTTCTATGATTGCTTTCACAGTGCAATGGCAGAGTTCACCAAGAGCAACAGAGATCATTAGCCCTAAAAAGCCAAAATGTTTATCCCTTTTTCCTTTATAGAAAATAATTGTTAACCCCTACTTTATGCAATAATTTTCATGTGTGTTACATCTACATCTATTACAAGCTCTATAAGACAATGTGTTTTTTTTAGTTTAAACAGAATACATTTTTTTAATTAAGAGGAATAACAGTCCTTTATGTTTCCCCCAATATTTATCATTCCTAATGCTTTTTATTCCTTTTTTCTTCCTTTACAGAGATCCAGATTTTGAGCTGGTATCATTTTATTTCATCCTGAAGTCCTTCCTTTAGCATACTTTATGGAGAAATTCCCTCTCTCTCTCTCTCCTTTCCTAACTTGAATATCTATTTATTTTATTTTCACTTTTGAAGGATACTTTTGATCATTATAATATCCTGGGTTATATTTTTCTCTCAGCATTTTAAAAATGTTTTCCACTGTATTCTGGCCTCCATCGAGTCAGATGACAAGCCAGTGGCCATTGGAATAGTTATTCCCCTGGATGTAACATTATTTTCCTCTGCCTGGTGTCAATGTGTTCTTTCTGTCATTGAGTTTTCCTAGATTTACTATAATGTATTTAGCAGTGGTTTTCTTCATCTTCATCCGAGTTCACTAAACTTCTAAAACTAAAACAAGAAATCACAAAAAATAAATTTGTGACAACAAATTGCAGCATTTTATAGCAATTTAAAATTTCGTTCCTTTGTTGGTCTTTCTCTCTTCTCTTTCTGGAACTTCAATTAAATATATGTTAGGCATTTGATATTGTCCCACAAATTCCGGAGGCTGTTTCAACCTTTTTTTCCCCTTAGTTTTTCAGATAATTAATAATGATCTATCTTCAAAGCACTATCTCTTTGCTCTGTTATCTACACATTTTTGTTAATCTTATACAGTAAAATTTTTATTTCAATGATTGCATTTTTAAGTTATATTTTTCCACATTCTATTTTATTGCAAACATTTCCCTTTATAACCATGACTTCGTCACAATCACCTTGAAATATGTCTCTGAGAAAGACAAATATCACATATTCTCACTCATATGTGGGAGAATATAATATACAATAACATGTATTAATAAAAAATAAAAATCTGTTTAGTGCTATTAATAATTCCAATATTTGGGTGGTCTTAACTGTTCTCTGTTGATGATCTTCTTGTTTGAGAAGGAGTCATAATTTTTTTCCATTCTTTGAATATCAAATAATTTTAAAATTCTTTTCCTGGGCATTGTGAGTGTTAAGACCAGATTTTGTTATATTGTCCCAATAACTGTTTTTTGCTGTTTATAAACTTTAGTAGACAATTATCTTGATTGGACTCAAACTGCCAACTCTTGGGTGGCATGTGACATCTTAGTACAGTTATTTGAATGTTTTGATGGGCTTCTTCTATTCTATTCAATATGTGTATGAGTCAAGTGTCAGGAATTTGGGCTGATTTTACACAAAGCTTAGAATTTGCTGTCTCTGGTTCTCTCTTTTCTAGGATTCTTCGCTCATTATCCATTGACCATGGTTTCCCTGAACCCCTTAGACTAAAACGACTTTAGATTTTCTAGCGGAGATCTTGCCATTCTGCATTGTAAAGACATGGCCTACCCTAAGGCTAGAAAGCATAAGAAATTGTTAGCTAGTAATTTATCTATTTTGACTATTTTTAAACACAGGATTTTATTTATTAATTTGATTTGAACTTCTTCTGTTCTCCACTCTTTTTTTTCCCCCCAGACAAGGTCTCCCTCTATTACCCAGGCTAGAGTGTAATAGTAGCTCACTGCAATCTCAAACTCTGGGCTCAAGCTATCCTTCTGCCTCAGCCCCCTGAGAAGCTGAGACTATAGCCATGCACCACAATGCCCAGCAAATTTTTTAATTTTCTGTAGAGACAGGGTCTCACTAAGTTGCTCAGGCTGGTTTCAAACCCCTGGCCTCAAGTGTGCCTCCTGCCTTGACTTCTCAAAGTGCTGGGATCATTTATAGGCATGAGCTACCACGCCTAGTCTCACTCTTTTTTTATTCTTTAATTTTTCCTTCCTTGTGCTTTCTTCTATTTTTCTTGTTTTTTTAAAGTATTAATAATTTAATTATTTACTTTATTTAGTTTTATTGCTATAATTTGACATTGTTATGCATTTTCCTTTGCCACTTTCACAGTATCCCATAGAGTCTGATATATAAGATTCTTATTTTCATTATTTTTCAAAATAACTTAAATTTCTGACACTTGTATCCTTTCATTCAAGAGTTATTTCATTAAAAAGCTGAATTTCCATTAGGTGGATTTTTTTGATTTTTAGTTTGTAACTAATGATAATTTTTGATATATGAGCAATTTTTAAAAATGTTCCAGGCATTCCTGAGAAGAAAATATTTTCTCTATTATCAGGATATAATGTTTGTACATATCGGAAAAATTCTACTTTATTGATTGTATTATTTAGATGATTTTTATAGCCTCATTTATTTTTATATCCACTTGTATTCTTTTATATCGAGAGAGGGGTGTTGAATCCCATATTATTAATGAGTTTTTATCTTTGAACCCTTTCATCTCATGTTGTGTCTATTTTATATTTCAGTTGTTCTGTTATTTGGCAGATAGTTATTTATAGCTGTTATATCTGTGGTCCTTTGAAATGTGGATTTTAGCATTAAATATATATTATGAAATGTGTTTTTAACATTTAAAATATGTTATTCTTTGTCTTCTTTAATGCTTTTTAATTTAAATTCTACTTTGTTATCAGGATTGCAAAAACACTGCTTTCTTATTTTTTCCTTTTTCTGTCTAATCTTTGTACACACATTTAGTACTAATCTTTTGGAAACACAGTGATTTAGGTGTATTTCCTGCATAGAGTATAGGGTAGAATTTGGATTTGTGTGCCAATTCTAGATTACTTTTTTTTAAGGGCTGAAAAAACATAAATATAAATACCTTTCACTATGGAAATATCCAGTTCTCCTAGCACCATTTTTGAAGAGACTGTCCTTTCCCCACTGTATGTTCTTGACAACTTTTTGAAGATAAGTTTACTATAGATGTGTGGATTTATTTCTGGGTTCTCTATTCTGTTCCATTGCTCTTCATGTCTGTTTTTATGCCAATACCATGCCATTTTGGTGACTATAGGTCTGTAGTATAATTTAAAGTCAGGTAATATGATGCTTCCAGTTTCATTCTTTTTGCTCAGGATGGCTTTGGAGTTTGGTATTTATTCTAATCTTCTTAGTCTGGGCTTGTTTGAACCCATCCTTCTTGAGAGGGCTTTCCAGATATTCAAAGGGAATTGAATCTCGTGAACTAAGTGTCTGGCCATTTTGGTATCAGCACTGGGGGTGCCCCAAGACCAGAAGTGCTGTGACTCTTGCAGACTCCTGGTCGAACCACCTGGGTGGACTTGGGTAGGATACAGGAGAATTCCCTGGATTACCAGGCAGTCTCTCTCTTCCCTCACTCTCTGTACTGCACTGCTGGAGTTGCGGAAGGAATGACGTGGGCACGCCCTCATGCCCACCACAGCTGGGAGTGCACCAGGTTACACCTGAAGCCACTCCAGCCTCTCCCAAACTCTATGGTGACTCATGCCTGGCTACCTCTCATATTTATTCAAAGCCCAAAGACTCCTTAACCAGCAGGTAGTGAATCTGGCCAGGACTGTGTCCTTCTCTTCAGGGCACAGGGTTTCCTTCTTCCCAAAGGTGGGTCTATATGCAACATCCAGGAACTAAAGCCTGGAACTGGGGGCTTCAGGAGTCTGCTTGGTACTTTATTTTATTGTGGCTGAACTGCTACCCAAGTTGCCAAACAAAGTCCTCTGAACTCTTCCTTTTTCTTTCCTTTCGCCAAGTGGAAGAAGTGTCTCCCAGAGCTGCACTGCCTGGAGTTCGGGGAGGGGTGACCCAGGTACTGGCTTGGCCTCAGCTGCTGGTGTTTCACTGGGCCGTGTGTATCCCAAGTCCGCTGAACCAGCACAGCCGCAGAACTTGACGAAGTTCTGTAGTCGCTGTGGCCCGACTGCGCTATAAATTTATTCCTGGCCCCAGGCCACTTTTTATCAGCCAGTGGTGTGGCTGCCTGGATCTCTGGTTTCTACCTCTAAGGCAGAGGATTTCCCTCTGGCTACGCTGGTCTAAATGTTTTCTCCACAGGCACCGGGAGAATTCTGCACTGTGCTGTGATCCCCTGTGACGCGCGGCCCTGAGTTCCGCGGCAAAGCCCCACAGTGACTTCACTCTCCCCTCCCCCAGGCACACGGATTCTCTCTCCACCTGACTCACCTGGCTCACCTGGCGCTCGGGCCGTGACGCCGCTGGGGGGGAGGGGTGGCGTAGGCAGCACAAGACTGTCTTTCCTGCCCTCTTCAGTGCCTCTTTCCTTCACGTAATGTTAAAGCCAGGTACTGTGATCACTTACCTGATTTTTGGTTCTTCCGAAGGAGCTTTCTTGCGTAGATAGTTGCTTAATTTGGTGTTTACGTGGAGAGCTAATCCCCGGAGGCTCTGTTCCGCCATCTTGCTCTGCCCCCTCTCACGAATACCTGGTTCGTTAATCAAACTTCCGGTGCTTAGCACGTGTTGACGGATCACCGGAAATGCGTCCATCAGGCAACGGAAGGACAAAGGAAATAAATCTCTCTTTGCTACACGTTCTCCATCTCTTTCCTATTAAAAATTTTCCTTCTCAAATTGAAATTTAAGGTAGCCAGCACATGATCAGATACTTTGATAATGACACAATCCATTCACACATTTTCTATGAACCTTTCTAAAATTCATTTAAATACTATAAGAAGTATCATTCCAGTCTTCAAGATTTTTCTTGGTATATAAGAAATCTCTTCCCCGTATTTATCATCTTGTGGTCTCTCTTTTCTCTCTACTCTCTAATAAAATGTTAGACGCGGCTTCTTTCGGAAGGTTATTAAAGTTTGTTTTGCTGTCTACTTGCCGGTAATGAGATTTCCTGGCGATTTAATTTTGATGTGTTTCCTAACTTGAGTTTAATTCTCTTCATCCCAATGGATATCAGAATAAATAACAACATATTACTATGAATGTGTACTGTAACTATGAAGTTGATATTTTAAATACTTTAATATAGAGCACTTTCTACTCTGGTAATTTTAATGATCTATATCAACTGTAGGAATTTCAAAAACAGTTACACGAAACAGAATTATGGCTTGAAAAAGCCAAGCTGTGTGCTATAAATTATCCCATGGGCAGCATTACATTGGTTAGTATTCCATGACCCCAGCTGGCTCAAAGTTTGAATTATCAGCATACAAATATTGGACACATACAGTAGGTAAACTCACATTAATCATGTTACAGAGCTGATATGTAAAATCATGATGTCTGTGTATTAATTTATAGTAATAAAAATAACTGTATTTTGGGCTGCAATACTCACTTAGACAAGGCATTGATTTTCTTCCTATATGGAGACCTAAATGGGGTATAGGTATATTCTTGAGATCAGTACCGTCAAGTCAGTGGGTATGAATGAGCAGGTGTTTTGCTGAAGCATCTGCCTCTCCTGAGCACGCTCATGTTCGCTGCAACAACTCCCTCTTCCCTACTCTCACGTCCTTTGTCCCCTCCCTCTCATACTCCACCCCTCCCACACCCCTGCTCCTAGTTCTGATTGGCACATCCCTGTTTGGTAACTTTGTGACATTAATACTTTGTACCTCAATTCCTTGATCTAATGGCCATTCTTCCTTTAAAGTTGCATTTTCATGTGACCTATTGAACACTGATTTTGTAGATTCACTTTCAAAAGGTAATCCATTTCCTGTTAAAATGGACTTCCAGATTCTTGGAGACTGCCTCTCTGTAGACTCCAACTACTGACAATAGTTAAAAATCAAACTTACCTAACTGATTAGAAATTGAAATTTGGTAACTTAAAATAAATCTGAAAAGAAAAACATATTTAGTAGAGTTTCTTATGATAGTTGGCCATTAAAGGAGCTGAGTTCCAAGAACACAACTTGATGACTTTTGTGAATAACATGACTACTTTTTGAGTGCTACAGACATATTACCAACACAAAATAAGAAACAGTAGAATACAAAAAGTGAGAAAGCAATGTTAGAAAAAATTTTCCCACACTAGTGTTAATTTATAATGAGAAAATAATGATATCTCAGGCAAGAATCATTATTTTGACATAAAATTAATTTTCTTTCTTATATAGGGATTAATATCTACGTTTTCAGACTAAACTAATCTTACCCAACACAGAGAGAGTATCTGTGTGGACTCCTTAAAGTCTCATCAGTGCCATGAGCCATCAGAGCCTGGGGGAATGTCTATGACTTCTGTTTCAGAGAAGGAGGATTCCTAAGTGGGAGAATCTCAGCCACAGAAAATGGATGTTAAACACAAAAACACACATTGAGGATAAAAGTAAAGAATGAGACTATTTATCTATTATTCCATTTAATATTTCAATAGAATTTTTACCATTTCTTTAGATGTTCTAGCATCCTCTACACTTAAAAATCTCATAGACCTAGTCAAATACATGAACATGGAGCAAGTAATCTTTAATAGTCCTAAATGTTCTGAATGTCAAACTAAGCTACCTAAGTTTACTATTATTTATTTTCATACGTATCTTTTTTATTTCTTTTTTCCAATTTTATTACATAAAGGCTAATCTCAAAAAATATGATACTATTGTGTATTTTGAGAAACCTGGGATAAGAGTAATAACACAATATAGAAAAAGAAATAATTGTAAAGTATCATTTGGTGTAAAGGTTATGAAAACTTCTGAAACTTCTTTCCCTCCATATTATAAAAAATGCATTTCCCTGGTTTGTAAAAATTATTATTTTGTGTGGAAGTAATCTTGGATCTTAGCTATTAATACTTTCCCACTATCTTACAAAAGACTATCTACAAGATGCAAAGGGGCTTGGAAAATAAGTTTTTGATTTCTTCCATATCAATGGTATGAAATAGTATAAAAATTAATCAAGTCTATACTCATATCTTAGGAAAATTTAAAAGTTTAACAACAAGCATTGAAAAATACAAGGAATAATGGAAATTGCCATACTTTATCAATGAGGATGTAAATTTTGCACAACAAATCTGCATGAATTTATAGCAATTTGTTTCACTTCAGAGTGGCAGATGCCCTTGCAAGCCCCTTACCATTAGATCCCTAGAAATCTTCACTGTAGTGTCAGTTCCTTTAATTTTTATAGGGTTTATCTTCCACTCTCTGGATCACAAGTGTCTTGCCAAGGTTTCTCACATCCTAGTCACCTCTTGTTCATCCTGCCTCATTTGCTTTATATCATTGATATAATAGTTTGGGGTTGATGTTCTGTGGGGTATCCAGGTAGTCCAAATTTTTTCACATTGTGACAAAGGGTGGGGCAAAACTATAAATGAATAATGTCTATTCCACAAACCCAAACTGTTTCTGATCCTTTATTCTAATTGGAATCAAAAAGAGCACATTTGCCAAATCAACAGCTGGTTTAATGTAGCTGAGGCATCATTATTCTTCTCTACCTATGATACCAGGTCTGGCACTGCAGCTGCAATTGGGGCTTCCTGCAGTATTCTATAGTAATTTTTCAAAATGCTTTCATTCTGCAGGGGGCCAGACTGTCAAATTAAAGAGACAGGTTTGGGACCACTAGCACATCTTCTGGATTTATAATGGTGGTAGCAATCTTTAGCATCCACCTAAGAATATGACTCTGGTTTTGATTAGCTATGTTGGTTGTGGTGGGAAGACAGATTTCCTATAATAGCTTTTACTTGAGGCTAACAACCCAACATGGGGGTTACTCCAATTGCTAGGGATATTCATTTCAACTCTCCATTCTGGGACTGTGAAAGTGACCACTGGGTGGGTCTGCAGATGGAATGGGGCATCTGTGACTTGGACTTTATCCAGGGCACCATTTTTTACTGGTTCCTGTATGCCCCAACTCAAGTAGGAGGCTGTGATGGTGTTCAGGTCTCAAGCTATCTGTGCCAAGTCAGACATTTTGTTCAGTGTTTCCCAAATGCCCACCTATTCTTTTTTCTCCAGGGTATAGTCACTCTTTTGAGTGTCTATAGATCCATTTGGGGAAGGACTAAAGGAATAGTCTTATCTTGCTACAGTATTTCAAAGTCTTTCCTTCCAGTGACCTGAACACCATTTTCAGTCATTGGATTTCAAACTTAAAAATTAGTTCAGATTTAGGAATTGAGCAAAGAATCGTAACTATTTTTTGGGGGAGAAGGTGTGGGCAAACACCTCAGCCTCCTGCTCTTCTATCCTTACACTTTCTGGTTGTAAATGTTCAGCATCACTGATATTGGCTGCTTTGCCTTACTCTTTTGTCTCTAGGAACACCAGACTCCATTAACCATTTCCTAATCTCTCAAAAGGAAAGTCCAGTTGGCTGATCCTCACACCTTCCTGGTCACTAAGGAAATTGCAGCCTCCTAGCTGTTGGCTTTTAAGCATGAACATCCACTGAATTTTTCAGTGAAACTGGTGTTCCTCTTGCCAGTGCATTCCTGATGGCCTTGGTGAATGGCATGTCCCCTGGTCCCAAGGTGTAACATAATCTCCTGGTGGATTTTCTGGTCACGCAACAGACCCATTTCAGCATGCCACTTCGCTACGCCTTTCAATATTTTCTTTACCATTTGACTTGAAAACGCAGCCATTTTTACTCCACTCAGTGTGAATCCTTTCTTTCTGCAGCCCCCTAAGAGCCCCATTTAACAGTGAGTTTGGTTCATGTGATTCTCGCCAGATTGTTAAATCCTATGTCCCACAAAAGTGCCCCCAAGTCAAGGACTTGAAATCTTGTTTATCTAGTGTTACATCAAACACAGTATCTGAGCAGAACATTTTCTCAGCCCCCGCAGGGCCACAGCACCACGTACAGACCATAGTTTCAATGTATATATCACATCCTGTGGTTGCCAGGTAAAATGCAGGATGTGCAGTTAAGTTTAAATTTTAGCTAATCAATATTTTCTTCAGTATAAGTATATTCATGTAACATTTGAGACATATTTATACTGAAAAGTTCATTCATTATTTCTCTGAAATTGAATTTTAACAGGGAATCCTATACTTTATTTGCTGAGTCTGGTACCTTATGTGTCCTAGAACTCAGTGCTGAAATTCTACAGGTATGTTTCCTTAGCTAAGCTTTTAAAAAGCCATCCCAAACATCTATTGGGCCAGCAGCTTCAGATAATACTATATAGGTTAGGACCAGTGTATCCTGTGGTGATTTCTCTATTACAATGCCTTTTTTTTTTTTTCCTGAAAATTGGGTCCCCGGTTTGAGGTAATATTCTAAGAATTGTCAGTAAATCTGGTACTCTCAGACCCCTTGCATAAATGAGGATGACAGAGCAGGTAAATTCATATCTAAAATATGAATCAATCTGAATAAGGATGACTTTGCGGCATTCTCCAGAATGCCCTGTTGCAATCTGATCTGGCTGGATATATGTGTACATGGAGAATATTTTGGAAAAATGCATATAAAAATGTTAACGACTCAAAAAATATTGAGGGGTTATTAATTTTGTCCTAATATATTTTCATTTTGTTAGATTCATTAAAAATGAATGAGAGCAGAGCTTCCACTGAGAATCTAATTCATGTCTATAATTTTTTAGGTAGTTTTTCTTTATCTTGTTTCCCTAGTCTACAATTCCTGAATTAACCTGATGAAACAAATGATGGTTGCTATTTTATTGTAATAAGAATTTCATGGTTTTTGCCTCATCGTTGAAGCAAAGACTATTTATTTTTAGAAAAAGAAAACAAAAACTTTTCATAATAAAGCATAAACTTTTAATACAATAAGAAACATAATGCTCCAGAATTCATAGCTGCTATTAATATATGCATTAATGTGTGTTAACGTATAAGTTACTTCGGAGGTATAACTGAAGGTTGACATTTGTGTATTTCATGTGCAGAACTGTGTGGAGGATTCATCGTCTTATTTTGTGTTTTATAGCTATTACTCAACTTAATAATTTCCAACAGAAATTTACATGTGAACAGCAGAATAGAGCCCAGTGGTCCTTATTTAAGTATGGCAAATACTATGTATTTATATAGCTCTCAGTTTATGTAGTTTTTATTTCACATAATGGTGAGTGGAAAAGTGACCAATATGTAATTATTGATACAGTTTCTATGTTGTTCAGTACTGAATGTCTTTGGACAAGTTACTTTATCTCTGCATTTTAATTGACTTAATTATAAAATGAAGCTATTAATAGCCCTCATCTCTTAGAAATGTGAGAATTAAAGAGATAATCCACAAAAGTACTTACAACAGAGTTTTGAAAATAATAGGCACGCTATAAAGCCATTATTATGAATATTATTTCTTTCTAAGTGTTCTAAATTTTTTAAATCCATTATAGAATTTGATTTATAGAAAAGGAAAAATATTGTTGTTAACAATATTAAATAATAATATTTAGTTTATTATCACTATATACCTGGGAAAAATTGTCACATCTGCAAATGTACATAATAAATAATTGTAATTCACTTTCTATATATCACAAAAGGCTGAGCATGAGAAATGTTATCAGAAGTGAGAATTAAGCAATGAGATGGTGAAGTCTAAGAACTGTCAGGTGGGGAATGGTTTGGAATCTAGTTTGGATAGAGATTTGACCTGCGTGTTTTGTAGCACAAAAACTGTTGAATTAATAAATATATAACTATATGAGAGAGAATAACGAGTAAGAAGGAAGCTCACTAAAGAATTAGAACAAGAGACTATGGTTACCCTAACACAAGGAGGACTAGCATTCCAAGCAGAAGAAACAGCAGGAACAAAGGCACCAGGGAGAAGAGAAAGCTGTGTGTTTGGGGCATGGCATGGAAGGCAGCCTAGTGTTTGGGAAGAAAGGCAGATTTCAGTGTGAAAAGCAGTGAATGGGCCCAGAGAGCGCAGTAGACACAGACTCACTGCAGCACCATAGCTGTGCCTGCCTATGCTTGTGGCCTCCAATGGGATAAGATCTTAACTAGTGAGAACCTGAAGTAAATTCAGGGGTCCGTAACTTAAATAGGGAAAATGTGTTTATTTGCACTCATCTCTAACTAGACTGAAGTTCAACATTTTCTTCCATTGCAGACGTGGGCAATAAACCACAGCAGTATTGGCAATATTTGTGCCTTTGTCATAAACAGAAATCACAGATAGTCTCTTAGCATATTACAGTCAGCACACATATCTACAAACATCATTTGTATATATTACTACTTTCAGTACTTATTAGACCTAACTGTAGACCTTGTTATTTAATGTGTTAACAGTGAAGAAATATATTTCCATATCAAAAATTTGTTTTCCTAACATAGAGAAAAGTATATTTTAATATCATTGGAATTATTTTATACCTATTTGAAGCATTAAAAACACTATTTCGTTAAAGGATCCATAGGTTTCTTCAGACTGCCAAAGGGCTTCACAGAGCAAGAAATTCTATGAACCCCTAAATTAGAATCCGAATTTTGATTTTAGCATTTCTTACCTTTTTTTCCATCAAATTAGCTCTCCATCAATTTGCAGGTAGTTCCGTGTATTAGCTCTCTCTAGGATTCTTAGGTAACTAGTGTCTAGGACAGTTCTTATTGTTCTATGTGTGGACGAGATTAAGAATTTTTACATTCCCTTTGTCTATTATTTTTTTACTCTTTTTGTCCATTTTCATTTCACTAAAATGAATTCCCCTATCTCAGCACATATCTGAAGATGCAGGGATAACTTAAAAAAGTAGGGAAGATTCAAAATGGCTTAAATCTGGAAGCAGAGATCTCCACACGTGGATAAGAGTTGCCAAAAGGAAGGAAAGGAAAACAAAGGAAAGGAAAGCCAGGTAATGGTAGGAAAGACAGAACTTCATGAGGTACTGTGGGAGGAAAGACCAGCAGAGCAGACAGAACCCAGAACCCAGCAGCCAAAAACACAGGAGTAGGCCAGAGGCTAGCCAGAACCTGATATGAAGAAAGTCCAGCAGGAAGTGAAAATGTTTGCTGAAATGTAGCCAGGAGAACATGGCAGCAGGTAGTCTAAGATGAGGCAAAATGGAGTGGAGATATACTCTGGCCTGGAGATTTGATTTGCATCACACAAGTCTGCCCAGGTGTG
Source organism: Lepilemur ruficaudatus (assembly GCA_963574885.1). Classification (NCBI taxonomy): domain Eukaryota; kingdom Metazoa; phylum Chordata; class Mammalia; order Primates; family Lepilemuridae; genus Lepilemur; species Lepilemur ruficaudatus. Next base: position 25,987 of record CAUYRT010086573.1, on the reverse strand, counting down.
ACAAGGGATTCAGAGAAAGATTGCACCTGGGATGGAGATGGTGTGTTGGTGGAGGAGGATTGAAAGGGGAATAGAGCCCAGTCTTAAGATGGCTAGAATATTGGGCTGGTGAGGAAAAAAGTTAATTAAGAACAGGGCAAAAAGTGTAACAAGCTGGAAACTTTATCTCAGGTATAAGACATGACCCTAATTTTTACTCCTGGGGCACAATGTGATCATGACAGAAGGCTGGCTTGATACCCAATTTCCTGTCAAATCAGATCATCTTAACTAGCAGAGGTGAGAATGGCTCACAAAGCCCATATTGGGACTGAGTCTGCTAGTCTAGGTAACCTGATTTATGTTAATGAGAATGAAGGGGGATGAAGGCTGGGAACTAGGAAATTTATGACAACTTGTCAACTCTCTGAATCGGCTTCACTCTCTGAGCAATAGTCACTCAACACGTGAAGCAAAATGTGTTATTAAATCAGACCTCCTTGGATCACAAAGAAGATAGTAAGGCAATAGTGATAGAAGCAGAGAAAAAGCAATAATTAAGTGAAAAAATAATTGGGTAGCCCAAGGCAAAATATATGACAGATCCAAATGGCCTCATTATTTCTCAGCTGGAAAATTCCAATAATTTCCTAAATTGCCTTCCCATCTTAAGTGCCTCCCTGTTCAAATTTATATTATAAGCCATTTCCAGGTGACAGACTAAAATTCTTCAAGTGTAAACATTGTCACTCACTTCAGATTTCTTGGTGGAAATACTAACAACTCTTCATTGACTAATAAGCTCTTTTTCTTTGCATTCAAATTTCTGTACAGCTTAGTCCTAAACCGTGCCAATACTTATTTCCTGGTACTTCTTACTTTTCAATATTTTAATATTGAACATTTAACGTAATTAAAATATTTAATATTTGAATACTTTGTTTTGAATATTTCCTCTTATTTCTAAGAAGTCTTCAAGTCTTCAAAGACTTTCTTACTGAATTTTCCATGTGATTCCGGTAGGCTGCCAATCTGAAGACCATGAATTTTTAACAACATGGGTGCCACATAGCCTGTTAGGCCAACCAGAGTCCATTTCCCAGGAGGAATGTCCCAAGAATTCAAGCACACACAGGGATCTCAGTTCCAAATTGACTGGAACTGAGTTGTGTGAGAAAATCCTGTGATGCTCAGATGTTTAGAGAATCCGTGACTTTCATCATTCTCAATATCCCTGATCTTCTATCTTTCCCTGGGCTCTTCTACTCAACTCTTTGAGCTACCTAATATCCTTTTAAGAAAATCCTTTACACACACACACGCGCGCACACACACACTTTTAGGTTTAAGAATAGCAGTTTCTATTGTTCATAACCAAAGAATATAAACCCAGTAAGAAAGGGCTGATAGGTGAAGATTAGGAAAAAATTAGACAAATCCCCAAGGATTATTAGAATATGTAGAATTAATCATCAAGCTAAAATGTCATAAAATGCAATAGGACTACATTAATATTTTAAATTAGGAAATTAAGAGGCCAGAATACACAGTGGTGAGCTGATAAATAAGGTTGTTGACTGGGCCACCTGGGATACTGAGGATGAAATTCTTAGGAACCAGTAGGTATTGCAATAGATGGATAAATTAAACTGAAGTTGCTCCTTTTTGTAGGTTATATATGGACTTTCTATCTCTATAATATTAAAAAATTCATATTTTTACTGACAGGGTATTACCTATTAGAGAAATTTTATTATAATACAAATTTGCATATATTCTCAAAATGATTAATGCTAAGTAGTGCTCCTCCATACCCAGTCAACATGTGAAATACAAGTGAGATAGAATGGAGATTGAAAAAGGCAAAGATTGCTCATAACACTGGTAAGTTACTGATACAGAAATAACAGATAGTGCTTGAATATAACTGACAAGTCCAAGGATAAGGACACCAAGGATTCTTTTTTCTAGAAGTCAAGAAAAAAAATGTTTAAGAGTAGTTTGCTTAATTCTGAAATTCACTTGTATAATTCTATATAAACGTCACCATTGTTACATTATCCTATAGGTCAGGGAATTGCATACACTTCCTTTTATCTTCATTAAGAAGAGACGAAATTTCCATATTCATTCAATCCTATGACCCATGGGCAACACATGAGAAAATATTTACAATTACAATTGCCGTGGTAGAAAAAAATAATAACCCAATATTCATGGTAACAAGAATAAGTCTTCAAGAGCTTCAAGTCTTCAAGAGTCTTAATTTACATTTTTCATATTCTTTTAAAAAAGTAGTGTGGATCCTATTTTTTTTTCAGAAAGCTTATCAGGCAAAAATGACTACCTTTAAAGCATACAACTTTATAACTTAGAAGTCTGAAATTTGTGTCACTCATTGCAAATATCTCAGGCTGTTGATCATTCACAGTAAGGGAGGCATTCATGTAATTCTTTAAGAATCTTATAAACTAAGATACTTGAAGCTTTTCCCTATGTTTGATGGATCTGACAATCAAAAGAGGAAATAATCACTCTCTGTGGTTAGTTTATTTCATGCAACATCTGTAACTCCGCTAAGAGCAAATAGAGTGTGTGTGGATACAATCCCTGTATCTGTGCATTCCCTGTGGCATCCCTCTATCCCCAGGAGTCTAGAGAGAGATATGATGTCAGGATTTTCCATGTTTTTGTTCTCTAACAAGCTATATGGCTTATACTGCATTTTCAAAGAACAAAAAAAAATGTGATAATCTAGATATATATCTTTAGACAACCTCACTAACTTAATACAGTAGTTGTAATGGATATGTGTATAAGAAACGCATCAATGTTATACCTGTTAAGGTTTTGTTCTTTTTAAAAAAAATCACTTTATAAAAGTTAGATATTGGGGCTAATTGTTTTTCCTTTTTAAATAATAATGACTTTAAAAGTAAGTCGCTTTCCTCATTTATGTTGAAATATTCCTGAATTACATAATTTTACTTCTGATTCCAACCAATGAAGCTTTTTTACTCTTCTTTTGGTGTTTTGCTTAGAACAACAAAGGATTGGGAAAAGCAGATATGGGGGTGAGGTGATTTCTAAAATTAAAATATGTTTTTCTCTGTTTAAAAATGCTCCATATCTTTTATTTCTAGGGGAATTAAGTTTGAAGTAGGCATTACCTGCTGGATGCTTAGAATAGCATTCTGCCCCTTTCTCCTCGTATTAATGTATTCCAAGACTACATAACTTTTTTAAAGTAGATTGAATGCTTTGACATTCTATAGCCTACGATGGTGATCTGCTTTGTTATTTTTGGAGAGGATTAATGAGGAAAAAAAGCACCTTCATTTCACTCTGTTAGAAAACTCCGTGACTAAAGGTTGATAAAGTTCAAAATTTTTTATATTTAGGAACTATTTTAACATAATTCAATTTGTAAAAGACAGTATTTCCTATTGTCCCATTCAGTGCTTCCTAAGGCATATTTACCTCTGTTCTTAATTTAAAGAAGTTGTAAAACGATTAATTTAAGACTTTTATGATTATGAAGCCAAACATTAAATATGGAAAAAAGATGTGTAACTCACTCTCAGAGAGATGTCTGTCTCCTAAATGAGAAGACTGTAGCCTTTCCTTTCTCAGTAAGACTTCTTATGGTCAAATGAAAATTATTTAACTTTTTTGTTCTTACATCTTCCTACCCACCCAATTTAGTAGAATTTCCCTTGATAAATATTCAGAGCATCAAACTCTGAGTTCCACTTCTACAGTGTTAGCAAGATGTTAGGATGTCACTCCAGGAAGATATGAAGTCAAAATGTCTTTATCCAACATCCTCTTCTTCACAGCCTGTATGTAGGAGAATGTGACAGCTTCATTTATTCAAGATAAACTAGAAAGTCTGCCAGAGTACAAGCGTCAGGATGCAACACTGAGGAGAACAGGGACACTTTCTAGTCAGTGACAGTTTGTTCTTGCCTGTGTCTTGGTGAGGTAGCTTTGCACCCTCCCAATTGTTGGATGGAAAGTTTGTCTTTACTCCAAGGCCATCTAAAGAAACACAGGTGACTTCTTTGCATTTTCCTTCCCTTTCTCAGGATTTAATGAACTTTGGGTAAAGTTCATAAAACCCAGAACATCTGGGAAGAGATAATTTGCTCGAGTGCACTACGAAGTGCTGATGACAATCTGTTTTTTCCTATTTGTGAGAATCAGTGATTTTTTGAACTTGTCCTTTTGCATTTACGTTTCAATGCTTTAGTGTGATTTAGCAAGAGATGTTTGAGCAAGATCTTTAAGAGACTTAGCAGAAGTTGAATTTCATACCCTATGCAAGGAAGATTAGCATTCCAATACTTGCTTTAAGGGAGAATCTCGGAGTTGTTACAGGGTTTGCTAAGTTTCACAGTTGACACAGCAGAGAAATCTTGCACTTTTGGCTTCCTGCCATGTCCTGTGAAGAAGGAAGTATGCCATGGTTATTTACAGGACTTTTTCCCTTGAGAGATTTTTATTCTAGTTCATCTTAACTTATTACTGATTCACGGGCTGATGTTTTGGGCTAAATGTTGATGGAGGAGCAATGTTAGCTGTGAGGCTAGCAACATCTGCTGCAGACTCTTCCATCATCTCACCCTTTTGGAAATTTGCTGTCAAAAAATCCACTCAACACACTGCCTTTCTTTTATCTTTTCCATCCATTCCCATGAGTACTTTTTCCTATTAAGTTCAGCTGGTAAAAGGATTGCATTTACTATTCATGTGTCTGTCATTTGCACTTTACAAGGTACTGTGTTTTTATTAAGTACCAGTCCATCAAATGCCTTGAAGTTCATCTCCTTTTCTATTCCCTACTGGCAGTTGGCTTCGACTTAGAGGGGAGAAATGGACCCAATCAGCATTCCTGGCTCAAGTAGTCTTAGACTAGATGGCAAAACTAGTTGAGCTGCCAAGACCCTTTGGCCACATCGTTAGAACAGTATGTAATTATCTACTTAAGAGCTCCCCCCTGGGTATGTTGAAACCATCATTTCTAAATGTGGACTTATAATTATCTTGGTAGATAGGTGTTTATTTATTGAGTCTTATCCCTTTAGGATTTGAGGTGACTATGCAAGTGAATACTTTGAAGCTAATCCCAGCCAATTTCCTGAGACACTATTTCTCTGAATAATAGAAGCACAGACTTGTTTAAAGACTGTGTGTAGAGTCCAGCAGATAAGAAAGTTGTACAGATAGTCTTTAGCATTCATGGTGTAAAAACAAAGTGGGAATTCTTGGTTTATGGAAACTAAACACAAACTACCATTTTGCATATTGGTACTGTGGTCCTGAGTTGGACTGGTGCTAGCCCAAACGTACTCAATATAAGAAGAGCATTTTCCGATCAAACCCTAGACTACTTTGGGACTTTTGTTGAATTCAGTACCAGCAGTCTGACCTACTAAATACCAATAGAAAGTACAAACAAACATACAAAAACTCTGTGTAACATTTGTGGCAGAGTGATGTAACTAGTTTGTATGATAAATTCTCACTGCTTATATGTTGAGTGGGTGAGTGTAGGTGACAAAAGAAAGAGGGTTACGATATCAAATTATTACACACAAAAGAAACTTTTTTTCAACATCACCTTGATTTATTTTCCTAGTATTTTTTTTCCCTCAGATGGAAAAATAATTTCATCAAGAAAACAAACGTTTCCGCCAAAGTGAAAGAATTTCATGTTTTAATGCTTTCGTTTAAAAAAAAATCAACATTAAACTAGGGCATGCTCTGCCTCCTCCCCCCACCCACCCCACCATTTTGTTGACTACATTTTTTTTTAAATCCATTGGCAGAAAACAAGATATTTTTCTCAAATCGAGTGATTATATTTTATTGCTGCTTGGTTTAGTAGATATTTTTCTCAGTTGGGAAAAAAATTCTAGGTGAAAAAATGTACTTAACGAGAAGTAGTTTACATGGTCATAACATTTAAATTGCTGCCAAAAGAAAAAAAATGTAAAAAAAAAAGTAAATGTAAAATATCGCATAACTTCAAAAAACTTACCTCAATTGTCTATCATTTATCATGTGTACTATATGTCAACTTCCTAAATAAGATTACAGTCCTTTATTATAAGCCTCTAGTGATACTATGGTATACATTTAAAAAATGCTACTACAAAAGTTTTCTTTTCTTCTTGTTTTTGCCTATTGTGTACTTAGCTATAGATAATTTTTGAATAAAAAGCCTACAGTGGTATAAATGCAATAGTTAACTGATCCTGTTTGCTGATTCCTTTTCATGTTCCATGGAGGTGGCATCTTTAATCCAGCATCTTCTCCTGTTTCTTGCCTTCCTTTTTCTTCTTCTTAGATTCTGCTACAATTAAAAAAGAAAGAGAAAGAGAAAAATAAGTGTTAAGTTCTAAGCTGCATGGAGGAAATAACCACTTTTCTTATAATTGGCCAGGAATGAAAAGTTTAGGTTGATAGGCAAGTTGCTTGCTCTTGGCAGTTCTCTTGGTAAGTTGAGAAAAAAACTGTGTGTGCCTGTGTGTGCCTGTGTGCATGTATCTGTCTGCTTTTGCCAAGAGAGTGCCTATGAGAGTAGGCAGGAGGAACACAGCCTACCTCTGTGTGAATACCAATAAGTGCCTAGTATCTAATTGGTTGCCTTCATTTGATGTGCAAAATATTGTCCTGGGGTCCTGCTTAGAGCAGAACCATAGCAGACATTCCTTAGAGAGTTACCCAGGTCATTGCTCAGTGGAGAGCTGCAAGAGCTCTGCTTGGCCCCTCACTTCCCACATTCCCTTTCCATGGGACTGCTTATTAGCATATTTTCTGAGCAAACAATTTCAAAGTGCTTCCACTCTGGGTCTGCCCTCTGCTTATATATTTGGCCAGCTATTTATCTTCAGAGGGCTGGTTATGAACCACATGCACTCTGTCTGGGGCTTTACCTAGACGGACTCCTAGTCTTGGGTGAAGCAAATGGAATGTGCCAATCTAGGCTAAACCAGATAAATAAATAACTGAAGACGTAAGTCAAAAGACTCCATCCTTTTTCATTCAATCATCTTGCTGCCTCTACTTTCCTAATAGGAGAATGAAATACAGTCTAGGACACATCTAATTTGGCTCCAAAGATGAGAATGGTCAGAATAGCTGGGCTGGCAAGTGAGAGAATATTGTTAAATATTTCTAACCGCTTCCCCCGTTTGGTTGACAGGAGTGGTAGAAATCTACTGGTTAAGTACAGGCCCTGGAGCCAGACTGCCAAAGTTTTAATCCTGGCTGCATCACTAAGTTACTATGAGACTTTGAGAAAGCTAATTAATGTATTTGCGTCTCATATTACTCACTTTTAAATGGGCATATGAATAGTACCCTATCATATCATAGTAACCGTACAGTTTATTTCCAAATAAAATGAGTTCTATAAAATCCACTGAGAACAGAATGTGATACAATAGAATGTACTTAATAAAGCTTATTCAGTTATCATTAGTGCGATAACAGATGAAGAACAAGAGGTCATTAATCTGTATAATTAAAATTTTTTATCATCACCAAGACATATTGACTGAGCAGATCAATGAATATGCTAAGCAACGGAGGATCACCACAACGAAAACAACAACCAACAAGGATTAGGGCACTGTTCATTGGAGCATTGCACCTGTGTCCAAGAGGGCCCTAAGACCTATGATGAGAGAAGACATGATATGACGCCAACCAGAAATGTTGTATTAATACATTTCCCAGCTCATACTCAAACAGAGCTGGAAACTTTTCCATTCTTATATACTATGCTCATTACCTCTTAAAGTAGGTCCCAAAGTCCATGACCCACTAGGCAAAGTAGTATTTCTGTTTACTGGAATTGTCCTAAGCTTCCTTTACTCAAGTTTCGAGGGTGTATCGTATGCAATTGGGTCGGCAGTTTCTAAGCTTCTGCTAAATTGTTGTCCCTAAATTTATTCATTCTGTTCATGCCTGTCCTCAGCTTGCCTCATTTCTATACTGAAAGATTTAATCTTGTTTTTATAAATGTCTCTCTCTTTCAACCTATGAAAGGAGAGATAACACAGAACTTCCAAGTCAAAGATACCTGTAAGGTCAGAGAAGGTATTCTGTTTAATTTATGAACAAACAGTGTCTGAACATTTAATAATTCCTAGACTTTGGTTGACATTTTAAGCAACATCTGTATATCCTCAGGGAACAATCTAGGATGTCAATTGAGACCTAACTCTGGCTTCTCTTGTCTCAGTTTCCTCATTTCTCTTACGGGGGTGCCCTCAGTAATTTGTAACCCTCTAGCTCTCCAGTAGTGCAAATGTTTGTGGCAGTAATTTTCTTATTTTCACTAGCATGTCCCTATTTCATATGTAAGTCATATGTAAGCCATATGAGTAGATGCCACACTAATCAGGTTTTTGTATAAATTTATTTCATAAAAATTAAAGTTATTCTGAATATTGGACACTCTTAGATCTATCAAATGTAGGTTGTCCATTTCAAGGAATACTTTAGGAATGGGAATCTTTCCCCAAAATCTCCTTTATAGAGGTAAGAATACACCCTCTCTCCGTTACTTGAGCCTGACATTTATTCTTTATTTATTAATTGACAGCTTTCCAAATACCAGGAAATCAACCACTGGCCTATTAATCAGCACAATGCCAATCAACTGAATTTCCTGACACTACGGGCGAGTCATCACGGCATTGCACAGACACACTGCAGGGCTTGAGTCCACTCTGGGCTCAGTCTAAAAGAAATATGGGGAGCCCTCAGTAAACAGCACTGGAAAGAGGGAAGAATTTGCATTTGCAGTAGGATCAATTTGATTTCTCACATAAAAAAGTGTCTGAATTTTTGCAAATAAAATCAGGTCAGTAATATTGCTTCCAGTCTAAAGCAGTTTTTTGCTAACTTTTATGTACATTTAACTGACAGAGTAAATGAACTTTGTCACTGTTTCTCTCTGTGGCTTCAAAAATATAACAACCTCTCAGTCTTTACCTAGTATACATGAAGCATTTAAAAGAGTATTTGAAATCTATGCTCTAGAAAGAACCTGGACAAACTCCGTTATGTAACAGATGAATAAAGAGAAACATTCAGATCACCTCGCTTTACTTCATACTTGCTCTTATTTTGATTACCCAAGAACATCCTTTTTTTCTCACTCTGTAGTTTTTGGCCTTCAAACCCCTCTTCATTCCATCAACCCCACACTTTACTACTACCTTTGTCTTAGTAGTGCCTCCCACCCTTTAGGTAACAGCTTTGACATAACTCCTCGTTTGTTGACCTCTCCATTTAAATTAGCTTTTTCCCTTTCCTTCCCTTATGAGAATCCCTATCTCTACTATTGTAATTGCCACCAAAGTATAAGCTGTGAGAGGGCAGAATCTCTACTCAGCGTTGTACCTCCAGCCCATAACACAGTGCCTTGTGCATAATAGCTGATGAGTAAATCTTTAGCAAAATAAATGGATCCGTAACATGACAAGAACACATCTCGCCCATCTTGCTTACAGAGGTTCCTTGAACCTTCTTTGCTTCTTTTCATCTCAGCCTTTACACACTATGTTCTCTCCGCCTGCCTGGGTGTTTTTCCTCCTGCCATCCCAACTTTGCTCAACAAACACCTACCCATCCTTAAGATCTTAGGCTCAATTTTTCTTTCCCAGAGAACCCCTCCCAGAACTCCCAGGCTAAGCAGGTTCCACGCACAGACACTCCCACTGTGCCTCTCGTTGTATTTTCCAAAATTAGAATTGAACTTTTAATTTTGTTCCTAATTATTTAATATACATCTTCCCCTTCCCATGAGGGTGGAGACCATAGCTGTCTTTTGCATCTGTATTTTCAGTGCCTGATACATGACAAGTGCTCATGAAATACTTGTTGCACACAGAGTAGATGAATGAATACTTGAATGGGAACTAAAAAGAGTTAACTATTACTGTATGGGAAAGTAGTATCTCTCAAGGAAAGTAAGGAGTGTAAATTCAATCAGAATCTTGCCACATTTAAGTCAACCTTTAAAAATAAGTATTTTATGAAGAAGAAAATTGCCAACATACATACATGAAATTTATCTGGATTTCTTAGCAATTGTTCTTATCTTTAAAATAGAGGCCTGAATGAACTCTGTAGATAAAACTGATGTCCCATTTTAGTAGGCTTTCAAGGTTACAGTGAGAGAAATGTTTACAATGAACATGGAGTTACAAATAGGTCTGGTGCTATCACTGGGTGAAAAAACCCAAGTGCTTTGTATTGAAGTCACAGAGCAGCTACTCTGGAAGGTTTTGAGCACAATAGGATGCCCACCCCAATGTGAAGCAGCAGGGCACCTTAGTTCACACCAAACAGAGCAAAACTAGGGAAGGAAGTATACACATGCCACACATCAAATAACACCCCAGGCTACAGGTCCCTCTTCCCCACCTGGATTGAGACTGCAAAGCAGAAATGGATGCAAACAGGAAAGGAGCCATTGTCAAAATGTGACAGCAAAGGGCGCCTGCCTGAGAGGTGCCTTGTTCTGTTCCTACCAGGACATCACTACACTGGAATCTTACAGCTGTGCCTTTGGTATGTTTTAACTTCCCGGGTTTGCAAACATTCATCTTTTCTTTGGCCCATGTTTGAGCTGATAGAGGATAGTATTCTTTATTATTGGGTTATAAAGATGAGAGAGGATGGTAAATGTGAAAAACTTTGTATTATTTGAATAGAAATAGATTGCTTTGTTTAAGATAGGTTTGAAAGTGTTCGGAAAGTCCTAAGACTTTCCTAAGAAAAAATACCCTTGAAAGGATTCAGACTTCTATCTAGAAAACTCAAAATTTAGCCAAGAAGGTTCTTTCCATGTATGTCAACTACTGACAGGAAAGAAGACAGGCAGTGAGAAGAGGGTAGGAATTAATATGAGCCATGCTACAGTGTGTTCTGAGCCTGTATTTTTTTATATTCTGAATAAAAATAAATCTTGATGAACACCAAAGTAGTGAGTGGCACCAGAGTCTTTTGGTTCAGTGAGACAATGAAAAAACAATGAAGTTTTGTTAGGATCATAGTGAGAACAAAGTCCTAACCTAAAGAATTGGTTCAAATTGATGACTGTTACTTACCAGCTCTGTGATGTCGGGCAAATCAACTATTCTGCCTCTGTTTCCTACAAACTGAGGATAAGAAAACCTATACCCTCCTCAGAGGGCCATCGTGAGTAACATGTGAGATTGTGACACATGTTAAGATTATGATACTCTTAAGATGCCATTTACCACCACTGTTCAACAAAACATTCGTTTCTTCATTCAGCAAATAGGCAGTCCATATCCACTATCTCTCAGGCACTGTCCTAGATGTGTAAAGGTGAACAAGACAAAATTCTGCCCTCACAGAGCTGACATTTCAAGTAATCGTTTTGAGATTATCTGTGGGAGACTCTTCTAAAATTGTAATGTGTCCTAAAAGCAAGTATTTACACTAAAGGTCAAGAGTATGTGGCAGCTACTGTTACAGTTTCAAGGTCAACTTTCTCCTTGCTAATTTACTACATTCCAGAGGCATGTAATGTAAAACTGCAGTCCCCAACCCCCAGGGCACAGACTGGTACCATCTGTGGCCTGTTAAGAACCCAGGCTGCCCAGCAGGAGCAGGTAAGCGGAGGTAAGTGGAGGCTCACCTGTATTTACAATCATTCCCCATCTCCCTATTGCTCACATCACTGCACAAGCTCCGCCTCCTGGTATCAGCGGTGGCATTAGATTCTCACAGGAGTGGGAACCCTACTGTAAACTGCGCATGCAAGGGATCCAGATTACGGCTCCTTATGAGAACCTAATGCCTGGTGATCTGAGGTGGAGCTGAGGCAGCGATGCTAGCACTGGGGAGCAGCTACAAATACAGATTATCATTTGCAGAGAGGTTTGACTGCACAATAAATGTACTGTGCTTGAATCCTCCCCAAATGATTTCCCTACCCCCACCCCTGGTCCATGGAAAACTGTCTTCCATGAAATTGGTCCCTGGTGCCAAAAAAGTTGGGGACTGCTGATGCAAAAGATTGAGCACCCACTGGGAGAATGAAATTACTAGGGAGAAAATGCATACCTATAGTATTAATAGATTTAGCCTGATGAATGAAGAGAGCTTATCCCTGAGTTATTTCATTCTTCTTGAAAAATGTTAATTACTTTTCAGATTTTAAAAGGATTACAGGCTCATATGGAAAATAAAGATATACACATATTAATGGAAATTAACCATAATTTCACAATATAGAAACAATGCTTTTAACAGTGGGTTCTATTTATGTTCTCTTTTTATGACTTTATGTAGGAACATATTAACAGTCGATATGGTATTTTATGCTAAAAATTTAGTTGAATCTATTGTCCACGCCACTGCCTGTATTTTGAAACATAACCAAGTATTATTCCTTTATGTCATTCTAGTCCACATTTTTTGTAACTTTTCCTCTTACCTAGGTCAGTTGAATTGTTCTAACTTCTTGTTATAAATAATGATACAGTGCTGTTTTTGTCACAAATCATCATTGTATATTTAGATTTTGCCTTACTATAGATTATTACTAAATAGAAGAGGATTTGCCAAATGAAAGGTCAGGACATTTTTTTATTATTTCAGAATATTATGGGGGTACAAATGTTTAGGTTACATATATTATCTTTGCCCCACCTGGGTCAGAGCTACAAGCATGCCCATCCCCCAGATGGTGCACACTGCACCCATTAGGTGTGAATATACCCATCTTCTCCTCCCCCTTCCCACCTGCCTGACACCCAATGGATGTTACTACCATATATGCACATATGTGTTAATCAATTAGTACCAATTTGATGGTGAGTACATGTGCTGCTTGTTTTTCCATTCTTGTGATACTTCACTTAGTAGAATGGGCTCCAGCTCTATCCAGGATAATACAAGAGGTGCTAGATCACCATTGTTTTTTGTGGCTGAGTAGTACTCCATGGTATATATCCACCACATTTTATTAGTCCACTCTAGTATTGATGGGCACTTGGGTTGTTTCCACATCCTTGCAGGTGTGACTTGTGCTGCTATAAACATTCTAGTGCAGATGTCTTTTTTAGAGAATGTCTTTTTTTCCTTTGGGTAGATGTCCTGTAATGGGATTGGTGGATCAAATGTTAGTTCTACTTGTAGCTCTTTGAGGTATCTTCATATTATTACTTTCCAGAGATTGTGCTAATTTGCAGTCCCACCAGCAGTGTATGAGTGTTCCTATCTCTCTGCATCCATGGAGTGTTTCTATCTTTCTGCATCCATGCCAACATTTGTTGTTTTGGGACTTTTGATAAAAGCCATTCTCACTGGAGTTAAGTGATATCTCATTGTGGTTTTGATTTGCATTTCCCTGATAATTAGAGATGTTGAACATTTTTTCATATGTTTGTTGGCCATTAGTCTGTCTTCTTTCGAAAAGTTTCTGTTCATGTCCTTTGTCCACTTTTTAATGGGGTTGTTTGATTTTTTTCTTGCTGATTTTCCTGAGTTCTATATGGATTCTATTTATCAGCCCTTTATTGGATGTGTAGCATGTGAATATTTTCTCCTATTCTGTACATTATCTGTTTGCTCTTGTGATAGTTTCCTTGGCTGTGCAGAAGCTTTTTAATTTGATAAGATGGCATCATTTTTGTTGCTGCTGTGATTGCTTTTGGGTCTTCTTCATTTGTTTATTTTGTTCTTCAAAAATGGTAAACCTGCCAATACCTTCATTTTTAAAAAGCATTTTGCAGTGCTTTTTTGGTAAAAAAAAAAAAAAAGAGGGAGAGAGAGAAAGACATTATTCTCCATTCTTTTTTTCACTTCTTTATAGACTGAAATAATCTACCTTCTTATTTTGTTTTTTTCTGCCTCCTCTTACCTATTCCTTCTACCTTGGCTATTTTTTTCTCTTTGCCAAAGACTCAGTATACATATTCCATTTTTCAAAGAGAATTTTGCTTTAGCTGTTCACTTGGTTGCTTTTGTAAAATTCCATTCAATATACTTCAACATTTAAACATTTTTCCCACTCTTAATTGACTTCTGACTTCATGATCTCTCTTCTTTTACTTTTTATTTTTTTTTTAAGAGACAGGGTCTTGTTGTGTTGCCCAAGCTAGCCTTGAACTCCTGGACTCAAGGAATCCTCCCACCTCAATTTTCCAAGTAGCTAGGATTATAGACATATTTCAATACATTTTTTATGCATCCACAATCTTTCATTTGTATGTCACTTTTTTATATCACATTGTGCTAGTCTCCTTTTTTCATGGATATACTTGATTTCCATAGCCAGTGGTGGTAGGAAAACCACAAGAAAGATTCTGGAAACCAGATCTCTAATACTGTTGTTATTAGGAAACTGCCACTATTACTACTAGTGCTACCTACTATTTCTCCTGAAAATGATTCGAAAACAGTAAAAGAGGCTGGGTGTGGTGGCTCATGCATGTAATTCCAGCATTTTGGGAGGTTGAGGTGGGAAGATCCCTTGAGGTCAGGAGTTTGGGACCAGCCTGGCCAACATAATGAGACCTCCATCTCAAAAAACAAAACAAAGATAACAATAAAAGGGAATGCTTGCTAATATTTACATCATACTTTACAATTAATCAATATTTTCACTTATCTTAGTTGATCATTACTGTCTTTCTAAATCATGTAGTATTAATATAATATTCTCATTTTACAGATTTTGGAAATTGCATTCAGATAGATAACATGCCTATGATTTCACAACTGGCAGAAACTGGGACCAAAACCCTGGTGCCATGACTTACATTGCATAATTTTCATAGTCAGAGAGGAATTCATAGACTTTGCAAAGATGTTTGATAATTGTTTTCCTGCTTTTAACTGCACTGAGGCAGCCCTGAACCCTAGGTATGGTTTCATTATAGAAAGAGTGATAGAAGGATTTGATCAAATCAAGTGATATAAATGTTACCTGCACTTTACTTCAGAGTTTTTGATATTTTCTTTCATTATATCTTTTACTGCTTTGCTCTTTTTTCTTTTTTTCCTAATTTGTTTTGTTTTATGCACTGTGTGAAGTGATACCTGCCTTTTTCTTCCACAACTGTTTTCGTGCTGATTGTCTCTTATGTTTTTCCACCTTTGTTGAGACTAGCACAACCTTAAACAAAAACTTGGCTATATCCTCTCATTCTAATTGAGCACCTTGACCGTGGTATAGGAATTACATTTTATAAATCCTGTCTAGGACACTGAGTGTACATAATTTTCTTCCTGGACAAATTAAAAAGCATGTATTTTAAACAAAGGTAGCCTACCAAGTACTTTACATTTATTCTTTCAACTAATATTTGTTAAGTAACTATGATTTGCCAAGCACTTTAAAGTCACTGAGGGGGAATATGGTAAAAAAAAATAGCCAGAGTCTCTAACCTTGGAGAACTTATACTTACCTGTGGCATTTCAACTCCCTACAAGGAAAACTTATGTTCAAAAGAACCATTCTTAAACTAGGCCTTTGGTCTCATCTTGATTCTGGCCTAATTGAAAAGTCACTTACAGATGACCAACTTTGTCACTTTTTTAAAAAATTAGGTTTGTGTGAAGTGTGGAGCCTGAAGACTAGAAGTCAGAATCTTGATGTTTAATTAATATTAATCTTGAAGTCTATTTTCTTCTTACTGCCTTGCACTTGGAAATTCCAACCATTAGAATTTATGCTAACAGAAAAAGAAAAAAAAAAAGAGGAGTGTCTTGGTGTAAGTTGCCTAGAAGCAGAGCCTGAAACTGGAAGTCATGTACACATATTTTATTGTGGGAATGCTCTTCAGGAAGAGACTAGAAGTGAATGAGGAGCTAGTCGAGGGTATGATCTCAGGTTAAGTCTAGTTGTAGGGGTGGAAGACTTGAGCAAATTATTCCTCAGTTCTTCCTCCCATCTATCTATGCCTATCTGAGCTATCCCTGAGATGAGGGTAACCTCCTACATGATATGGCTGTCATCATTTGAGGTTATTTCTTTGGAGAACAGGAGCATTATGAGTAATTAGCAGCTAATATTCACAGCAGCTGGAAGATGAGTACACTGCCCAGTTAAAAGGGATTTGATTAGGATACCAAAAGTGTGTACTTTAGGGCTGTGGTCCCCAACCCCCAGGCCACAGCCTGGTACTGGTCCGTGGCCTGTTAGGAAATGGGCTGAATCACCACTTGATCTCCTCACCTTCCTCCTAGGACAGCCCATCCCTCTACCCCTGGTCCATGGAAAAATTGTCTTCCATGAAACTGGTCCCTGGTGCCAAAAAGGTTGGGGACTGCTGTTTATGGTATACCTTACACTATTTGGAGCCAATTGCCTCTGAGAATTAAGTTTACTCCATTCAGGCACAGGTCCTACAGGATTCTATATTCACAATTTCTTTAAAAACTTATATGAGTACTATGTCCCCTATCATTGCAGTTGATCTTATGGTGATAACTAATACTTATTCCTATTTTTTTCCTGCTTTTATTGGTCTAGGTGATTTGCCTGGTAGGTTGACTTAGACCCTCATCTCTGCATAGTCTGATCCCCTTGTCATTATGTTCTTATCATAGTTTCCCCATTTATACCTGACTTGTGAATAATGTGTCATTCCAGTGGATAACATGAATGTCAAACATATCCTCCTATACCTGTTTTGTAGTCATGTCACTTTTTCACAGTGATCAGGGTCAATTACTCCAGCCAGTATGGTTATTTTTTTCTAGAACACAGATCACTGAATAAACAGCTTTATGTGTCCCCTGTTGAAGCATTCTCCACTTTTGGAACAAGGATCTCTAGACTTACAGAGCCCAAAGCAGCAGTATGGTACAAATTTACTAATTGGGTAACTGGCAGTAATGGTTAGTGGAGTCACTCCTGCTTCTGCCTCTTGCTTCCTGCATCTGTGAATTCTACCGGTTGGGGGCATAGCAGCATATGGTAGCCATTGATTTAAGCAGTACACTGTATCCTGAAGGATAGTAAGTCATTCTTGCAAGGTGTCCACTCCAAGCTGGAATTTCAGCTATGTGTTTCATAGGGCATTCTACCACACTATCAGGCTGAAAAGATTCTGGATGGCACAGTGTGTGGTAGGATCAGTGGATCTCATAATTAATGTCCTCTCTGTATTACCATTACAAAGGAGGCGTGTCTCCTTTGCTTGGTGTGAAATATGTTATGTGGTATCCCATGAAGGTAAATCAGGCACTTTATGAGCACATGTATAATGGTACTTGCTAAGGCACTTTGGTTAGTAAAGGCAAAGCCATACCTGGAATGCCTATTTATCTCTGTGTGAATAAATTATGGGCCCTTACAGGGTGGAAGGTGTCCAGTACAGCCAACTTATCACCAGAGTCCAATTAGTCTCCTTAAAGGATGGAATCATGTTGACGTTGGGGGTGTTCTGTGGTTGATAGATCATTCATCAGCGGCAGGAGCTGTATCAGTCATATTGGCAGTAGAGTATATTGTTGAGCACTTGCATAGTCTGTGTATCTGCCACTGTGTCTTTATTCCACTTAGAAGGTGAGTGGAGTTGATGAGGACACTGGCCAACTGACATCTCATAACCAATTCATTGATCTTCTTGTTTATTCAATGATTCTTTTGTAGCAGATGTTTTCTGGTGTACATTAATGTGTAATACAAAGATACAAACACATTCAGCCGACTCTCATAGATAGGTCCATCCACATGCTTCTTTATGTATCAGAACTTTTTGTTCTTGATCTTCCAATCTTGCTTTATTTCTGGCCCCTGATCAATCAGCTAAGCTATTCACCACAATCTTTGAGTCTATATATATTCTCACCTCAGGCTTCTTTTCTCTTTACACAAAATGGGTAACCAAGTGTGCTCCTTGAAGCTTGCCTATTGGGAGGATTTCTTCTCATTACTGCCTTTCAGGGCCAACAGCGAATGGGGCTGGGTTGAAGAAGCACTCCATTTTTAGTGTATACTCACATGCTGAGCTGGACATTTTTCTTTCTTCTTCAGCTGGTTGTACGTAGGTCTAAACTTCAGAGGAGGCAATGATACAATATTATTAAGTGATTTGGTTGTCTGAGCTACCTGTTTGGGGGGCTTCCTTGTGCTCTGTGGATCTGCTCAACCCCAGACTCAGATCAACTACTTCCATTTTATTATGGAATGTTGTTGAGTCTGTCTGGTCTTATGATTTGGTTGGTCTCATGATGGGTGCTTCTGAATTCATGGTCACTTCATGGCTCCAGGTCTGATGCTCTGTATCTATTCGGACTACCTGGCAGAAGTGTTTTGAATGGGTCTTTGCTTTGACAACATACTCTGTTCTAGAATTTTGTAAGTTTATGTTGTTGTTCCACCATAGATATCTCAAGTACCATGGGTTATATGGGATTGTATCATGTCTTGGACCCACTGCAAATCTCTTTTCCTGCTCTGGGATCTACTCAAAACAAGTAGCTTTTTTCTTTTCTAAAATAGGTTAGGGCAGTATTCTCAAGTACAGAATATTCATAACCCAAATGGTTCTAACAAAATGTAGACCTTTTTTTTAGTGTTTGGAGGTACAAAATGGAATAAACATTCTTTTGTGCTGGAGGAGATGTTCTGCCATGTTCCATACCTCTGAAACCCTAAAATCTTAAACTTTTTTAGGTTTATCTTTTACTTTACTTTCTGGAGGTCTATTCAGACCTGCTATTCAAGTCTAGTTGACATGTTCTTATCAATATAATGAACAATTGTGATGTCCTGTGGAACAATTAGATAGCAAGATTCTTTCTGACTATATTACCTTAGAGAGCAGGGGAATTAACATATCCTTTGGGCAAGTCCATGAATATACACACGGTTGTTTGGCCTACCTATGTGAATGTGAATAATTGCTTCTAATCTTTTATTCTGATGAAAACAGAAAAGAATACTTTCATCAGATAAGTAACAGAATACCATATATGCAAGGCTGTGTTTATCAACTCTAGTAAAAGATACTGCATTTGGCATGGTAGTTGCACCTGGAGCTACTACTGCTTGGTTAAATTTATAGCAGTACATCATCATTTGACATAGTCCATTTGGATTTGTAAAGGATAGATTGGTGGATTAAATGGGGATATTGTAGGGGCCACCAGCGTTGCACCATTTAAGGTCTTTGAGGATGACACTAATAACTGCCATTTCCCTCAAGATGCAAATTGTTTTTCATTTACTCTTGGTGGTGGTGGTAGGTAATCTCCAGGTCAAAAAACCAGTGTTATAGTTCTGCTAATTACCATGTTTGTCCATTCTATGTTTGGGAATCAGGAAATGACCCCTGAGTGGGTCTAATGTGAGATAGACATGGGCTGGGACTTCATTATTGTCTGACGCTATCCGCCCCTACTCTAATTGGGAGTGGGAGGACATGATGGTGCCCTAGTCCCTGCATATTTGTGTCCACTTGGATCCTATATCCCTCAAAAGATCTGTATATTCCCCTTTCCTCAGTATATGGTTACCTGAGTAAATGGCATTGTTGCCTTTGGGAAGGACTGGGAAAATCGCTACTTTATAAACTTGCTGTGGTGTTGTAAAATATTTTTCTCTGGGTATCTGATATCTCCTTTAGTTGACCCAGGTCTGTACAACTGGGCATGAGGTTGTGACTTTTCTTTGAAGTTGCTTATTTCAGTCTTCAGCTCATTCACTTTTAATTTCTTCTAAATATCTGTTTATCTCAAAGAAGGTAAGAACACTATGTTCTCTTAGCCATTTCCCCAGACATCTGTGGGTCAGGGATGCTGTTCCAACTTTGCTATCTTTCTTATTTCCATCTTGCTTCTGACAGTTTTATGTGCTTTAAACTGACCTCTGGTATTCTGAAGTACTGTCATCCCCACTGATAGTAGGAAGCCTTCCTACCCTTAGTTTGGGCCTAGAGAGTACAGCTACCACCACTACCTTCTCAGCTATGCTCATGTCACCCTCACCAGTATATTTGTACCATCTTGGTCAGTGGAATGTCTTCTGAATTCTCCTAAGGAATGTAGTCAGCCCACTGTGTTTTCCAGTCATATGTGGCCAAACCTTTCAAGTGTATGTATACTTCTCTATGTCTTTTGATCTTTCCATCCACAATCTTCCAGGAGAATACTGACATCTCTACATCATTTAATGCAGACCATCACATTTTTCAAGCTTCCAGGAGCTATTCTAGTCACATATTAATACGTCTTTTGTGGCCCTTGCCAGAGTGCTAAATCCTGTCTCACAGATTGATGGCTTCTGTTAATCCAGCTTTATCCCAGCATCTTTATAATCCTCTGCCAGACATATTCTCTCACTACCTTCTGTTATGTGTTAGCCAGATTCTGCTTCGGTGTATAATCTTTGTTCATTCTCAGCAAATTCAGTACTTTTTCAGTTGGGTTTGATTTGATCCTGGGCTAGGCTCGGTGGCTCACACCTGTAATCCCAGCATTTTGGGAGGCTGAGGCAGGAGGATTGCTTGAAGATAGAACAGCTTAGGCAACATAGTGAGACCCTGTCTATAAAATAAATAAATAAATGCTTATTAAAAATTTGACCCCTTTATTGGTCAGGTGGTCAAGAGGAAAGGTGGAGGCAGATTATGAGGGAGGCTAGCATAGTTTTTTAAGGCACTTAAGGGGGCTTTTTTGAGCCTTCTGCGTAGTCTTCAATTAAGGGAGGTCTTCCATTTTCCAGCAAGGGTGAGTAGACCTCACTTCTATAGGCCTACTAGAGTCAGAGGTAATCTGGGTTTCAGATAGTCCATAATAAGTCTCATGTTCCTGTTGCTGCTCTGACAGGACCCTTACTTTAGCATAGAAGATTTGCCTAGGCTGAGAATTTAGCCTTCTCTGAAGTTCTTTCACTTTTATAATTAAATTCTGTGACTAGTCTTCAACTCTGTCTTCCCTCTGGCCTTAAGAGATGAGAACCTTTTAAACAGGCTAGGGAGGCCATTTGACTTCCATACTTTGCTTTGTATTAGTGACTGACTACCCTGAGCTTGTCATTTTTAATTTTCAGTGCATCAGTTTGGCATTCAGCAACAACCATCCAATTCCAGTCTTTACAATTACTGTTTTTCTCATACCTCTGAATGATAAAGATATTGTATTAATCACAGGTGAAAATCTTAATAATTTCATTACCACTGTATATCAGGAGCCGTGGATATGCCACTGAAAACTGTAATGGGGCATTTCTCGTTTACCAGTAAGTGATACAACTTCAGAATTTCCTAGGATCATTCCTGGTATTAATTGTCTTAGGTCAGGTTCATTAGAAACAGAGCCTAAGACAGGGATTTCTGTGCCCCATGATTTATTGCAGGAGTGTTCTTCAGGAAAAATCTTTGAGGAGGTGTTGGAAGCAGGACAAGGAAGGGAGAAGAGCTCAGGAAGCATGTGGTCTCAGATAAAGCCTAGCCTTGGCTGACTGTGGCTGTGTGTGCAGGGGGAGGTATGTTGGAGGGTTAAATCTTGCATATAAATTGCAAAACAGTGTTTTCTGCTTTGAAGCAAGGGTGCAGACTTTGATATCCCCATATTCATAGTTCATTAGCTCTGAGCCACACCTGGCGAGGGAATGGCAGTGCTACTTTCCTGTGGAGGTGACTTCTGTTAGTAGAGGAAGGCAGTTTGCTGGAGAGGGGAAAATGTTTACCATTATAGCAGCCAGCTAGCACTCACAGCAGCTGGAGGAGGGATTCAAAAGCCCGGTAAGAATTTTCTGGGAAGAACACTAAGTGTCTGCCATAAGGAGAAACAAAATATTATGTATATTTTCTTGGAATAAAGAGACTTAGGAACTATCTACAGATTTCAGTGTTTTACCATGTTATAAGAACTAGCTTTTTTTGTCTAGTAAGGGAAGAATGGATATATTGCATAGAGTAGTTTATGAGGAAAAATGTTGAAAAGAAAAATGATCTTATTGTAAATATTTACCTATAACTTTGTTAAAGAGGATGGCTGTAGAAGAAGACAATTATCGAATGAATTCCATAACATGGAAAGATAACAATATGTTAATATTGGGAAATTTGCCAATATCTTTTCTTTTCACTCACTTTTTCTTCACTCCAGAAATTGTTCTCTATATTATAGTTGAAGATAACATTCTTGATTTAGTGCTTACTGTTTAAATATAGTTTTTGAACCACATATGACTATATATTACACACATGGAAAAATTTCCAAGATTTGTATCTATATTTCCTGTTTATAGAACAAAAGAATGAAATACTATTCCATCCTAAGAAAACATTATTTTTGTGAAATGGGTATTCAACTTTAAAATGTAATATATACTTGGTATTGTTGATAAATTGTCAAACAAAATTCTTACTCCATCACACCTCAGGGTCCCTAAGTCATTGACAGCTCAGTAGATTTCCTCTGGTGCTTGTGCTATTTGGAGTCCTGTTACAGAGGCTTCTAAGTATGCTATCTTGGAGGAAGGATCATCTTCCAGTGTAGCTCCCTGGTGCCTGTTTAGTTTTCCAGTGAATGCCAGAGACCAAATGCTCTGGTTTTTGGTTAAGGGTGAAGAAACTGGAGGCATCCTAGTTCAGATCTTCCTATCTTTTGTGGCCATATATTCTTTTTGCATAACTATGGCTTCCTACTTTTACCTTGTACTTGTATTTCTGGGTAACTACCCTACCTAAGAGAACTAAGAAATAGGCTTGGGGTTTAGTAGGTAAGTCATATATTTTTAATGAGTGATTGAAATGTACTGGGTCTTTTCTGTTGGACATGATCTTCTTTATCTGAAAGTATACTTAGAATCTTGTGTTTTTCCTTATCCAGTATCTACTACTGGGTAAATCAACTAATTGTTGAGTATAAGGTATATTAAATGTATGTTTTCCTGTATTAAATCTATGATGTCTTTGAGTGGGCAGAGCTTTTTGTAACTTTTAGATAAATTTAAAGAACATCCTCATTATTTATTCACTTTGTCACAGTTTTGAAAATCTAACTTTAAAACTCATAATTTATAGTTTTACATTATAAATTGTTTTCTGTCACATCTGACTTGAATTTTTACATTTAGTCATAACGGGAAAGATGCTTAGAGGGCAACTTTTTATATTGACTTAAACTTTATGAAGTTATATGGGATATTAAAAGGGAAATAAAAAGTGACTAGTCACAGTCAAATAGTTACATATCAGTTTTCTTTTTAATAATTTTTAGAGCCAGGGAACTGGTTTTAAAATGGTTGTGAATTTTCTATTAGTATGTATAGTATATTTGTAATGAGGATTATAGGCTATTTGTTTTTATATGTTTTGCTAGCTATCTATAAAGTTGCCTTTTAATTTTAATATTTCAGAAATATTTATAATGTTGATAAAATGGGAAAAAAAAATCTGATAATGTGGGGATGATTCCTTAAAATAAGGATAGAATAATCTAAGTAAAATCATGCAAATGTAAAAATTATATTCTCTATAGTTAAAACAATGAGCTTTCAAATATGTGACTAAGAGTATAGTGTATTTTCTTTTATGTTCCAAAATAGTTTCATGTCAGTATTCTCACAATTGCTAGCTGCAGTTGTGTATATATAAATGTGTATGCTTGTATGTGTATACCTATACACACACACACACACACACACACACACACAAAGGCAACTCAAAAGTTTAAAATTAAAAGGATGTCATACTTTTACACTTAAATAAAACCAAACAAATTATGTGCAATAATATGTAATGGGATTCTATTCATGTTATGATTTCATTTCGTGTTTATATTATGGATTGTACAACATGAAAATGTAATTGCACTTTTGGGAAAATCGTTAATTATTTCATGATTCAGCACTGCAAAGAACAACAACAACAAAATCAGAGATAACTAAATTGCACCTCCCTAAATCTCTCCTGTGTAGATGCTGCAAATGATATTTAGGCAGGTGGGCATTTAGACCAATCCTCCACTGCAGTTTCTATATTCTTCCCCTTACTCCAAGATAGGGTAGATACTATAATAATGACTTTTTCCCCCCAAAACATTATCTTACAGAGTAAAAAGGCTATTTTGACAGTAGGTCTGTGGTTGCAACTTCCAGCAAGATTGGATCCTATTGTTTCCCTTATGTCATGGTAACTGGTTTTCCTCAGGGGAATCTGCACTAATAGAACTAAGAAACAGGCAAGAGGCAAACAGAACGTAGCATGGATATAATAACAACAGACTCATTCAGGGACTTGGGAGCTAATTTTAACAGTTCAATCTTCAATGAATTAAATAACAGTTTAACAGTTCAATCTTCAATGAATTAAATACATTTTAAAAATGATCTCCTTTATTTGAATTTTGAAAGTAAGGTCATAGATAATATTATATCAGTAATTAAATTTTGCAGTTTACAAAGCACTTTTACATACAAGTTTTAACTACTAACATGGCACATAGAATACAAAACTTCTGTGTTTTATCTGTGACTTTTATACTGAAAGGGCATCACAAAACATTTTTATTCAGAAGAAGCTTTTTTTTTCATTTTTTAAAATTTCAGCATATTATGGGGGTACAAATGTTAAGGTTACGTATATTGCTCTTGGCCCCCTCACCCCCCAGTCTGAGCTTCAAGCATGACCATCCCTCATACGGTGCGCATTGCACTCATTATGTATGTATGCACCCATCCCCTCAGAAGAAGCTTTCATGTTTGCTATACTAAATTGATTTTTCATTTCTAATTAATTGATTTGTTAAGAACAAGTTCATATGGCAATTTAAAAAGAAGGAATTAAAAAGAGGATAAGAAAAGAGGAAAGGTGGAGACCTTTCACAGTTTGTCCAGATATGCCTAAGACTATCCATTTTTTTAAACAACAAAAGCACTGATCTGTGATAAATATGACATATATCTAATACTAGCTATTAAATATTAATTTAATATGCATTAAATATTTTAATTAATAATTTGTTTGATTTATCACTTTTAAGTCCTGCTGGGATAGTATAGATAACTTGGTTATCTTTAAAAAGCTTTCCAAAGAAGTTTAGGCTAAGTTTTATTTTTCTTTCAGGCATTCGTGTATAGGCAGAGACATTCAGTATCATTACACTGAACTTTGAGTTTTTTTCCCCTCCAAATTTACAGTATCTCTTCTTAAATTTTGATAATAGCTGAGAGAGTATATACTGTTGTATAAATTTTTTTTAAATTCAGGATATTATAGGAGTGCAAACATTTTTTGGGTTACATGTACTGCGTTTGCCTCGCCCAACCTAAGGCGACATTCTTTCTTTCTTTCTAAGTGAAAGAGAGTCATTCTGACATTTTTATTGGAAGTTTTGAAGGGACAAAAAAACTTTCCTTCCCTGAACAGGAATCAAACCTAGGCTGTGTGGGTGAGAGTGCCAAATCCTAACCACTAGACTAGCAGGGAACACCCACTGTTGTGTAAAGTTTTACTCAGGGATATTCGTGAGTTACCAAAGTTGATGGAGAAGAAATCAGACAAGGGGTTATTTATTGAAATTATGAATCCAGGTTTACAAATATATGCTGCATTTAATGAAGACTCTGAGGACTTAGCTAGCACCTTAGAATCATTCTGGCTTTTTAGTTTCATCTCATAGTATTTGTTGATCATCATTTCCCCATTAGATACCCAAATATTTACTAATTTGAATTTTACTATATAGTTATTATTTCATTCTAATCAATTTATTATTTTTAGAATCACTGAAAATCATTTAATTGTACACTTAAAATGGAGTGTTGGTTGTATGTAGATACAGTTGGAGCACTATGTATGTACTCTATGGACTACTTTGACAGAGTAGATTTTTAAATGTAACAAGGTAAGTCGACTTGAGTGGTAATATATTTTGGGAAATCAGCTCACTATAAATTGTGACTGTAAACATTATACTGTAAATGCTTTGTAGTTTTCCCCCAATAAAATAAATAAATAAATAAATAAATAAATAAAAAAAAT
Organism: Lepilemur ruficaudatus; assembly: GCA_963574885.1. NCBI lineage: Eukaryota > Metazoa > Chordata > Mammalia > Primates > Lepilemuridae > Lepilemur > Lepilemur ruficaudatus. Next base: position 5 of record CAUYRT010086573.1, on the reverse strand, counting down.
AGAAT
>CAUYRT010086563.1:0-28374 GCA_963574885.1 Lepilemur ruficaudatus | reverse complement strand
ATTTACTCATTAGTTAAAAAGTAATTATTGAGAATTAAATATTAAGTACAATCCTTACCCTAATGAAAGTTATAGTTGCAAGGCTGGCAGGCGGAATCCTCCTGGGGGCTTGCACATCTCCCTATCCCCACATCCTGAACTTCGCCACGTGGTTCCGACCCGCCGCTTCCTCGCAAGGAACCACCCGCTGGGGCCGCCTCCTGTTTTGAAGCGGAGATCCGGCCCAGCTGTCAATCTGGACCGGCTGCGTATCAAGACAGCTCCTATATAACCCACCTCCCCGGTCCGCACGGCGCGACTTCTTGGGCCCCTTTCCCCGGGACCCTTGAACCTCGCCCGGGAGCGCTCTACAAATAAACACTACGTTTGTTTAGCACATTCGGCCTCTTCATTTTTCATTCCAAACCTTACAGTAATCTTCAGAGTACACTAGCCAGTAGAGTGTTTAAAATTAATTTTATTGTCTAGGTAAGGCAGTAGGTAGGTAGCATATGTTCTTTCCAGTTCTCTAGGATGCATTGCCTATTATTTTTCTATTTGCAGCTTGTCTAGACTCTGAAGGCTTTAGGGCTTATGGGCCCTGATCTGAAATTTATCATTAAGAAAATGACATATGAAAAAATTAGAAGGGATGTAAATGTCAGGCCATATTGTGATCTGGATTCAGCATAACTAAAGTAAATTTGTCTTAGGTCCAAAAATCCGAACAGTCAAGTACAGTTGTTTTAGTAAAGATTTTTCAAGCTAATGTGCTATAAAAGATAAATCTTGAGAGTTACAGTGCAACATAATCAAAGTTCATTTTGTACTCACATAAAATCCAATCAGTGGGCAGGGGGAACAGGCAAGGGAGGAAACTTTGCTGCTGTTGTTGTTCAGAAACCCAGAGGCCAGTCCAGGCTCTGCTGTCCTCAAATACAAACATGGCATCCGCTGTCGCTCTAGGCCGTGGATCTCCAGCCAGCAAGACAGGGAGAGTGAGAATCAGAACCAGTTAGGAGCTTTTTGTGGAAATCAGAATGATACATAACATTCTAGCACATATCACAGTGGCCAGAATTTGGACATAAAGGCAGACTGTACTGAAGAGAGGTGAGTATGCCAAAAGGAAAAGGAAATAGGTCTGGTCAATTGCTGGACATTCTCTGCTCTTGTCTGCCCTCTTAGTCGCCAGATATCCATTGCATTCTTCCACCCACACTTAGAAGATCTTCACCCTTTCTGCAAGGAAGACAACACAATGTCTTACGTGGTCACCTCATTCAGCTCAATGGAGAAAATCTCTGAATCAGGTATCAATCTCAGGAATCAACCCCTCCATCAGGTACAGACATGGCTCTCTGTGATCTGGCAATCCCTGAAGTCATCTTCTCTCATCACAGGCAGGTACACAATAGTGAACCAAAACAAGCAGGATAACCACAATAAACACTCCTGTTTGGAAATAGAAAGAATGAGGAACACACAGTTGTCAATAGAAATAATGATTATGCGTTTCTGCTAGTAAGGCAGGAGGTACCTGGCAGCAGAATTTTTTTTTTTTCTTATTAGAACCTAATTTTGCTCTCTGAAAAGAAATCCCTTGATCATCTGGTGATCTGGAGTTTGATGATTTGATGATTTGGAGCTATTAGTGGTTCCCCTGTCTACCTTCTGGGAGTATTGTTTTTCCATAATCTGGATTTATGATTTCATTACCAATATATTCACCTCAAAAACTTAGTAGGTTTCTAACCTAGTTTCCTCCATTAGTTCTATGTGGATCTAGTGATTGCCCCCAGAACTCTAGTTCTCACATTCCATTGTTTTCTTGCCCCAATCATTCATCATTCTCTCTCTCTCTCTTTCTCTCCCTCTCTCTCTCCTCCCTTTTCTTTCTACTCCCCTTCCTCTCTCAATTTATGGCAGCTACCATAGAGAAATCCTGCTTAAATGGAAAAGAAACATTCAATCTCACATTTATCAAGGGGCTAATTCTTAATGGGCCTTTGTAACTGAAGTTTTCTTTCAATCTTATATCACTAAGTTTAGCAGAATTCAGATTTTTCAAACTTTTGAGGCCTTGAATACCTGGAGTCTTTATATCATTTGATGTTTACCTACAAACCAACTAATTCTTCACTGAGCCCACCTCTTCCTTCTAATACCTTCTGTTAAACAAATAAAAAACATTCTATCATACCACACACTCCACTGAAATACAGTCTTGGAGGCATATTTGATCTGTTTTTCAAGGCATCATGTATGACAGTTTTACTAATATTTTGCCACTCATATTCAATCCCTCATATCAGTTTTCTCATTAGCACCCACACCCACCCTTGGGTAAAATTCGAAATGCTAATTTTTAAAATATAACTTCCATTTTTAAGCTACAAACTTTCAGTTTGATTAAGGTGCTACTAGCTTCTGTAGTGGTGCAGATACAGTAATCATGTCCCCAGTACAGCAAGCATGCCACTTTGCCAAACCATTGTGAGGTTTGCAAAACAGAAATATATCATCACTAGGAATACAGTCTTACTGTCTTTTCCAAGCTGTTTCACTTCAAAAAGCAGTGAATAAATACTTTTATTTTGTCTGTAGCATTTTATTCTTCACATTATGACACTTATACCACTTATCTGTAAATCCTTACTTTCTGGTTGACTTTATGATTCCACTTCTCCAATAAAAGTTTTATAGCAACAGTCTAATGAATTAGACCCTACAGAAAGGCAAGCAAATTGGCCTGTTTCAAAGCTTCAAAGCTACAGCAATAAGTTCTGCAGATTTATTGCAGACCTCTTCACTGCTCCAACAAGGGTGCTGATTGCATTGTTTCCGATTTTCCTTTATAACATTTTTTAAAAGCAAGAACTTCTAGAATCTATCCCACCAGAATAGTATAAAGCCAAAGATTCACAGAGAAACCAAACAAGCCAAGCCGTATTGGATTCAATAACATGAACACCATGGGGAAACAGTGGTCATGTCCTGCATGTTAAAACATTGTATTTAGGTACTGGTTTTAGGAAGCCTGTGTCATGATTAAGCCAAGAAAAACACAGGGAAAGTCACAGAAATCAGCCTAATCCTTCATCTTCATATTAACAGTCACATTAGGCCCTGGGGTGTGACCAGCCAGGGCAGGCCGAGCTGAGGATCCTTAAGGCTCAGGAACCCTGGAGGAGAAATAGCACCCAGGAAGACGGGATGTTCCTCACATCGCAAAGAGCCCAAGGAAAGAAACAGAATAGGGTTACAAAATAAAATGCTTTCTTTCTTCAGTTGTTAAATTCTAGAAGGGGGTTATTTTGTTGTTGTTGCTTTTGTTGTTGCTGTTGATTTACCTTGTTAGGAGGAAACCAGAGAGGACTGGGTTGGTGTCTAGCACTCACTCTCAGTCACACTGATCATCATCTATTTCCCGAAGGCTAGAGAGCTCTACATAGTTCTTGGTTTCAGAGTCAGATAAGGAAGGAACAAGAACCTAAATCATTGAATTTAATGGTAAAACAAGTAAAAAGAGAAAAAGATAAAAGTTTAAACATAGCATTTACATAGCAAATTACATTTATTTTAGTTAGTAGAGGTGATTTATTTCCCATACATAATTTGTCAAGCAATAATTTAGCAACCACTAATTTAATTTAAAATAATTTTGAATATGAACAAAACAAGTGAAAATCTGCCAAAAAATCTTTCTTCTTAATATGTTAAAATCATTTTTAAACAAATAAGTAAAGTTAGTTTGAGCAATTGGCATAGTATTTTTGATCACAACGATCATTGTAGAGCTCCAGGAATGAATAAGAAATTTGGAGATAGCAAATACTAAGGGAATTTTAACACAGTATATTAGTAATATTATGCTAAGTACCACTTTTCCTAGCACTAAAGAAGCTAAAATATACAACAAAGAGGATACAGCTGGCATATTAACTAATCTGGTTTTATACAATTAAACTTGAGAAATTGGCTATTGCATGCAATCCTTAGCTATATAAGTGTCAAAAGTTTTAGACTTTGAAACCGCAATGTTTAAAATTTTAAACCATCAAACTTAACCAGATATAGCATGCATTTAGTGATATAATAGTATAATAGTATGTACAAACAGCCACATGGAAGTTAGCTACAAGAAGGAAAATTTTATGACTTGATATGTGTTTTTAAGAACTATCAATTATTGGAATGGAAACTTCACTCTGAGTTTTCTCAAAATGCACTTTTTATATGGAAAATCCCTTTAATCAAAATTTTCAAGTCGTCTTTATTTTTTGCTATCACTATAGCAATCATAATTTTAATTAAGTGAACACCAAGTAAAGAACCCTGGGAATAAGGTGAAATTGCTATTTTAACTCATTATGGATATAAAAAATATAGAAATCAAAAACTACTTACTGGCAGCATAGAAATGATGTGAAACCTTCAATGCGGTGTTCTCATGTTAATCTAATGTATCTGCTGATTATTTGAAAAAATCAATTTTTTAAAAAAATGAGCATAAGCAAATAAGTTACCTTGAAGAAACATTAAGAAACATGAACACAATGTCATAAACAGTATTTGGAAAAAAATGCCCTCTTTAATGGTCACCTATATCTTACCGGATGTGGTTTTTCTCTAAGCTAAGGGCATTTTTAAAATTTAGTTTTACAATTGACTTACATAAGTAACAGTAAGTGCATTTTAGACTGATAAATTTGTAATAAGCCTAAACAATAAAAATCTATTGCAGTTTTCACGAACTCAGTTGCCTTCCAGATGCTTCTGTGCTCAGGGATGATATTATATTTTTAAGGCTTCTTTGTTGCCTCTAAAGACTAAAACACATATCCAAAGGGGAGATTAAAATGTGCTGGTATTTACTGAATTCCAGGTGTCTAATTTAAAGGAATATGCTACAATGACTAAAACTTAGGCCTCCAGATGAAAAATGCTAAAAAATAAAAGTTTATTATATATTGTAGAATATTCATAAACTAAGCATGCATCATTTTAAATGTTTCAATTACCATAAATATATTATAGGCACTTCTAAATTTATTGAGGATAATTCAATTACCGTGTCTAAACATCAAGTTGGGTAAATTAGTGGTAGCAGTTTGTTCCCTATTTAGCCAATCTGATGAAAAAGTAAAAATATGGTTTAGAATACTAAACTTTGCATTTGAAAACTTAAAATGTTACTGAATGTTTGAAAAAATTTCAAACACAAGTTAAAGTCTTTCTTTTGTGGTAAAAGACTAGGTTTAAGTAAATATCACAAACGTCTACGATATTTGATAAGGGGTTAAGGATTTAAATGAACAACCCAATCCTACTACCAAAATTTACATACTTTTTATTATTTTGGTATACTTATTTCAAAGTAACTTACTAGAGAATTAGCAAATCTTAGTGTAGTGCATATACAAAGTAACAAATGTTACATTGTTAAGTAGCTGATATCCTGAACGTCTTAATATTAATGCATTAGACCAAGGAAGTAAAATATATTCCTCCACATCAATATTCAAGCTGAGCAGAATAACAAAATGTAAACAGCAAGGACAACGAATGACAAATGTAATATGACTTTATAATGCCTCTTTGTTATAATAGTGTATCTAGGAAAGTCATTAAATTAAAACAAAGTATACTCTGTAATTGCTTCCATTGAACAGACAATTGAGAACAGAATTGTATAACGCAGATTCATTTTACATTGCATTAATTTCCTATTTTTAGGAAACTGACAAGACTCCAAAATTACTCAATACATTTCACACTCACTTAGTGGATATATACACACACATAATGCTGTATCTAATGTAATAACATCCCATATAATTTCAAATGGTGTGTTTGGGCCTTGTTAGAGTCAATTCTACTTCCAGGCTTTTTCTCTCCTTTTGGCTAGTAGCAAAAGTCTTGAAACCCGTAATTCCTTCCCTTCTCTTTGATTAAAACTAATAATAATAATTGCATATTCACATGTATGTGTATATATCTATATATATGTGCATGTAGCTAGATGATTAATACATAGATAGATATAACAGTATAACAGAGAGAGAGACAGAGTCTCCTCATCATGAGAGGGGGACTCCAATGTCACCTACTATCGCAGTATACCTGTTACCCTCATTCTCTTTCCCCGCCTCATGGAACCGGCCAGCCCATGCCCTCAGCCAGGCCCACACCAATCACCTAGAACAGAAGAAAGGTAAGGATGCAAATAATCTTCCAAAATAATTTAACTTGGAACTCAGAGACTACCTTGACTTCCCAATCAAAAAAATTAGCAAAGGACAAGAACAGGCACACCACAGAAGAGAAAATGTGAATCGCTAATTAACATGTCAAAAGATGCTCAAGCTCATGCATTGTCCCACTCAACACTCAAACACAGGGCAGAAGTACTGTTATTAGATCCTTTTAATTGGGGGGGGCGGAGCCAAGACTCAGAGAAGATAAGTCCATTATCAAGGTCACAAAGGTAACAGGTGACAGAGCGGAGATTCAAATCCAGGTTCCAGGTGGTGCATTGCAGAAGACTGATGTGCTTAAGGGAAGGAAGTAAAAAGGCAGAATTTTGAGGACACATAAATTTCTTTTTATTGAACAAATACAGAAGGTTAGGGACATAATTACAGTAAATAGAACCCCACCAAGGACAAGGACTATAACAGGGCAATTTACACCTTGGGCCTGAGTCAGACAGATCTGTAAATTTCATGGGATAATGCTTCTCAGTAGATTTCCATGGCTCAATTTTTTTCACAGGAATGCTAACCCTCACCCGAATGAACATGAGGATCTAAGGTTTCGGTCCATTCATAAATAGATTCCCATCATAGGGCAGAGTTACTGGCCTTTATGAAGTTCCCTGAAAGCTGCTGAGTGAGGGAGTGCACACATGCATTAAAGAAGAGCACAGCAAACACAGTCAGTGTAAAGAACTAGCCAGTAACATGCTACCTGTAGGGCTCTTGGTCCAGGTGATGAGGGCACACACATTCTGGGGTGTTCTTCCTTCCTGATATTGTTTCAAAGGGAATCCACCCAATCTTCTCTCCCTTCACCACTTACAAAAGGAATTCCCTTTCTGTGTGGTGTCCGTGGCTTTAGCACTGAGACACTAAGCTTTGTGAGTCTCCAAGATCAAGGAAAATAATGTGATGAGGATCAGGAGAGACTCTGCCCACAACAACAGGGGTGTTCTATTTCTAACTAGCCTTTCTTTCTTCCCCTAGCTTCTACCTCAACGTAACTAGAAATTTTTGGTTTTGGGTTATTCTCAAAATATGGTGTCTAAGCTGTTCTAAGGTTTATAATGGGGCAAAATCATAGGATTTTAGTAGATACAGCTATTTCGTAATTATAGCAAGATGGATACCTCAAAAATAATAGCTGAACAGAGAAGAAGGACATAGCTATTATCTATGTAGCATCCCTGGAAATAATCATGGGTGGTGATAATCTCTCAACTTGCAAGTCACACTGAGAATGTCATAGACAACATCTCAGTAGTCCCCTCATACTTCTAATAAATGTGAGTTAGTGACATAAAGTACACACAGTACATTGCTATGATGCCAGAACATTGATTCACTTGTCCTTTAATTGGTGCTCAATTAATATTTACTGAGGATCTACTGTATGCTGGCCATGCAATCTGTCCCAGGTGCCTACCCTACAGTTGAGGTGACTTTCACAGTCGATTAATAAACACAGGACAAGTCATTCCAATCCTGTTTCTGTTGTTTCCAAGCTGTCACTTATATTTGTTCAAGCAATATTTCTTTGGGTATTATTATCAACTTTGCTACTTTCTTTCATCTTCATGTCTCTCCTCTCTCAAAATGAAATGGATCTAAAATCAGTGGAAGTAAGAGAGAACGAAAGGGTGTAGAAATAGGAAGAAACACAAACGCCAAGGTAGCCATAACACAATTTACTGGGAAGCAGCTTGCAAAATAATGAATTCATATGCAGAAAACAGTTAGCTGACACACAGAAAATTAAACAAGCATGTTCATGCTACCAATAAAACTTTCATAAATTTGATGTGATTCAGGACAAACTCCAATTTTTAAAAAAAATCATCATTCTAGAATGCATTTTTCTGAATCAAGTTACCATACTTGCTGTTTTTCAAAATAATAGTACATTTAGGGACCAACGTCTCAATTAAAATCGAAGACAAATTTGCATTCTCTTCAGGCCTTGTATCTCCTCCCCTCCCTGGAAGAGACCTTTAATTAGGCAGGATTCCGTTACGCTGTGGCCACACACCCTGGCCTTACCTACCTTATGGTCACACCCCTGTCAATTTTCTTAGAGAAGTTGCTTTTCAGTTTATCTTAGAAAATACTTTTACCAACCCTGTCTCAAGCTAAACAATCTGCTTGTGACAAAAAAAATACTTTTTCCTGTTTCTTACTCTTGCAGTTTATCAGTTGTTTTGTAATTAGTAGTAGGTAAACTGGCCACCCTATTGGAATATTTCTCAGATCCAAACAACTGTCATTCCCTATATATTTTTAAACTAACCAGTTTTTTTTTTTTTAGGAAGCTCTTAGCCCAGATGGTAACTTTGAGGTGGCCACTGTGACAGGCCACCCTGGTCCCCACTCAGTGAAGGACCCGCCCTGGCCGCTGTGATGGACATCAGCTGTCAGCCCCGCAGGGGTAGCTTCAGAGGTGGAGAACCACCGCGCCCAAGGCCCTGTCTCTTTCTTTCCTCACCTGCATTCAGTAACTGGTCAATGCGGGTGTGCACAGGCAGGGCCTTCTCAGCTCGACCTGGAATAACGCTGAGGCGCTATCGCAGCTCCGGGGGCCCAGCGGGATGGTCCAAGCCTTTCCCTGGGCCCCTGTCTGCAGCTTGACTTCTCCCTCTGGCTGCTTCTGCCTCATTTTCTCCCATCCACAGGTGACCTTAAGAACACCAACAAGCATTTTGCACGCCAAATTCCATCCCGGAATGTCCTTTTTGGAAAGCCCCATTTATCTTTTTAAATGTTCTTACTCATTCGTGGGCACTGCAGTTTCTTGGGGGGAAGTGTCGTCCCAGAGTCTAACAGAACGACTTTCGTACACCACTCATGTACTTTCCTACCTGCCAAAATCACTCAACTTTGTGATCCTCAATATTTTCATCAGTAAAATGGGATAATAGTATCAACTCACAGAATTTTCAGTGGTGGGTAAATAAGGCAACCTATATAAAAGGCATGGCATGTGTCAATAAAAAACAATATGTATTCCATAAATACTACTTCTGTTACCTACCCTTTCCCTCCACTGTTTATGATTTGATTTATATTCTGTGTATATGCTGATAATGAGGGCATTAGGTTTTTTTTTTTTCCTATAAAACTTTGCACTTAGTCTTATGAAAAATGGGTTAGGAAAATAAAAAAAGAAAAAGAACTCAGCCCAGTTATTGTTCCAGGTTATTCATTAATTGCAGCACAACTCAGCTTTTTCAGACAATATGTTATGTGTCTGTGACCCAGTTTACAATAATGCTTAGTAGCATTACTTCCTTGTTTCTATATTAGAAAGTAGATGCCATGTTTTGTTAGTCACACAGCTGTTAAGAAGTTCCAGAAGCCTGTGGAAAAATAAAGAAAGTAATGCTGCTTTGCATTAAGTTTTAGGGGCAATATTGCAATATCTTCTGTGTTTCAGATATTAAATCCTTGTAGTTAAGATCATCAAAACATTGAACATGAACAATTCATTGTTATAAAGGTGCATTAAAGATAATATTAAGAGAAACATGTTATATACTACCTTCCTGAAAAAATAATGTATAATAATAAATCAATTTCCAACATAGACCTCAAAATCTCAGAAGACCCTCAAAAACTAGTATTTCAATATGTAATCTTCTAAAAACTATATGCATATCAAATATTATCAGAAGTCTACTATAAAAGAAATTATTGTGTACATTTCATTTGATCTATGCATAATTTATAGCCATATATTTATAAGAATTTCTTTCTTATTTTTATGGTTGAGATCTTAAGAATCTATATTTTATATTAGAAGCCCCAAACATTTTGTCATTGTTACCAAATTCATGTTGGCGATATCTCCCTGAATTGAGCATGCATTTAGAAATGAAAAATTCTGGCCGGGTGCGGTGGCTCACGCCTGTAATCCTAGCACTCTGGGAGGCTGAGGCAGGAGGATTGCTCAAGGTGAGGAGTTCGAAACCAGCCTGAGCAAGAGTGAGACCCCATCTCTACTAAAAATCGAAAGAAATTAATTGGCCAACTAGGAATATATAGAAAAAATTTGCCGGGCATGGTGGCGCATGCCTGTAGTCCCAGCTACTTGGGAAGGGGAGGCAGAAGGATCGCTGGAGCCCAGGAGTTTGAGGTTGCTGAAAGAAATGAAAAATTCTGTTTTAAACCATATTTAAAGTGCAATGGCGAGGTACTCATTAAAGTAATATTCGTGTTGCGTTATACAGTTGGCCTTCGTTTAACATCATTAACATTAATATCAATAACATCATAGTTTAAATAGCAAACTCGCTCGAAAGAGTGGAGACCCATGTCCCCCTTACGGCTCTGCAGGAAGGCCAAGTGAATTTCCAGCACTGGCTCTGCACTCCCACGTGGTGCGGACCTGGTTTACATCACTAAATAATTAGGGTCTCAATTTCTCCATTTATACAATGGATGTAATCACCAAATATGAAAAGATAAATAAAGTGTCTGAATAAGTTTGACTCTCAACAAACTTAGATACTTCCTCCTCCTGTCTCTAGGTTCTTTGTGCAATAACCATGGAAAAATTAGAGGTAAATGTTGTTTGGAAAGTTTAATAATAGGCCCCAACAGACCCCCAGGCTTACATTGGAACAGGAATATTAGAAAGAGGGAAATCTCTTTTGTACTCACATGCAGTAAGATTTGAAGACATGTATATCTTATTTGATTAAAATATCTAATCTACTATAGCAAATAAGAATATTTTTAATTGATTTTCTGTGGCGTTGAAATATTTCAGAATAGGGGATTGAAATTTCTTGCATAATTACATTAAATGCTGTATGCACTTTGGGATGAAAAAAGTTTTGACATTATGGAACCATCTAGAAAATATTTCTTTAATAACGATGTAGATTCTGTCTCTGAGAAGGCCTTATATGTTGTTAGTGCTTATACTTCTGTGGGTGTCTACTTTCCAAAATTTAACAAAAGACAAAAACCTGGGGGGAGTAGAGATTTTAAAGGGATGAGGGCTTGAAATGATTGAGGCTATTGTCACCATTTTGCTGAAGTCTGTCCAGCCCCAGTCGTTCTAGAGAGAATAACTCTAACTTTTCTGAAAATAGTCCATGGACTATTTAAGTCAGGGATTTCCCTGGTAAAACGATGGAGGAGTGGAAGGTGAGGGGCTAATTATAGGATGAGAAAAATCTTCATAAACTTAAAATGAAGTTTTCCCAAAGATGGTTGGATGCTCACACTAAAGGAATAAATAAATATGCGTTTCATTCTGAGAAATACAGATGTAGACTCAGGGACACACAGCTAGGAGCAATAATGTGCTCATTAAAGGACTTATGTCCATTGTAAAGGATATAAACTATATTTCTCCTCCCTGGCCTAAAAACAGATATATTTAACATCTAGCTTGATTATTTTCCTTGTGATATATTTTTTTCAGATGACCCTCAAATCTTCCAAGTCAGAAACACATAATTGCTTCTTGAAGTTAATGAACTTCAGGAAACATTGTAGTGCTGAGGCCTAGAGCTATCTATGGGCTTGGAATTGACCTGGGCTGGCAGAGAGTTAAGTGCCAGGGTTTGCTGGTTCCAGGGAAAATAGCGCATATCCCACGAGTGGCGCTCAGGTCAGCAGGCTGGAGCCAGGGAAGAGCAGAGAATTGACTATAACAAAGGCTGACTTAGTCATGGAAGGGAAATAGCACCTTCTGCCATTTTATACAGAACTACTAGGGCATGAAGCTTAAGGCCAAAGGGAGGAGACAGAGCTTCAGGTTTCTCCACTGTTTCTGCAATTTTTCAAAGTGTTTGTGTTGAGTCTTGAGGATTTTGTGAGGGTATTGCCATGTCTCAGGGGTAAGTGTTTAAGAGAATGGCTGAGAAAGTTGACCTGCAAATCCATTACATCCTCTTCACCAAAGTTTTCTAGGTGGACTTCATCTAAGAATTCATTTGTTAAAAGATTTCCCTGACACAGAAAAGGAATGAATACAGGTTTTTTAACTAAGTGAAAATGTATAAATAATATAAGTGAAAAATAAATAAAATGTGTTTTTGTGCAATGGAAAGATATGCAGGTAAAGCAGTCAAGGTATTTGTCATGGCAGACTGACATTGTAAAGATTTCTACGATACGATGGAATAGGTTACTTTTTCTTTTACTTTAAATTTTCTGTCTTTGTAGGATTAAGATAATCAATTCCTTAATGCTTATAAGTAGAGGTTTTAAAGGAATGAAAGGAAGAAAGTAGTTTTGTGTTGTACAGAATTTAAATGCCTTTGTACATTAATTCCCCATTGAAGAATCCATTAAGATAGAGGTCATTTGTGTCCTTTCAAATACCTGCTTAGCAAGCAGCTAATAATAGGTCAATTGTTCAAAATAAGAAGAGAAAAGGGAGTACTCTGGTCTTCTCCATTGCTTTTGGTGAATGCCTGGTCTTTCTGTGCCACCTTTCCAAAATGTGATGTTTTCATCCTTCTTCCTGACAGTCCAGATATCCCAGAAAGGCCTTGAAAAGACTTTCATATGCTGGAACTGTTAGATCGGGAGACGCAGTACCACCAAACAGAAAGACAAAGTCACTGAGGCTGCAATTGGCAAGAGGAGTTTATTACCAACTAACTCGAGTTAGGGTCCATGTCTCAGAGGCCAACACGCAATGGCCTCTTCTCTGGACAAAGGACCCCGGGCAGCGCGGGAAGGGCAGTTTTATAGGGTCAGTTCAGGCAGCAAACAAAGAGCTGTCCGTCCACCCATTGGACATACATCTATTTTAGTACAGCGATTGGTTCTACTGCTATTTCTCTCTGCACTTTTTCTCATATTACCCCGCGGTATCTGCAAGCAAGCCGTTATCACAAAAGCATAACTGAGCGGTCAGCAGGCAAGCAAGCTTCACTAGAATGCAGAAGTCTGTTTTGCAATTGAGCCCTGTGTACAGTTTTGGTTCCTTACAAAGTGACCCTGTAAATTCACAATTTTCTTCAGTCCACATTTGCTGCCCAAGATGGATGAGTCGTATTTATTCTCAGCATTAACAGATCTTTTCGAATGGAGGCATCAGAATTCATCTGAATTCCGAGCTCTGTTCTATGACCCATGGTTTGTACAGAAAAGAACTTCATGTGAAGAAATTTCAAGGCTAATTTTCAGTAAGGTCAACGCATGCAATTTCGAGACATTCGTTTTTGAGACTGGAAGAGCATAGGAAATAAGAACGAGGGAGAGAGAATTCCCACGGAAGGTGTTCTCTTGAACTGACCTATGAGAAGATGTTTAACCTGTTGAGTAGCGGTGGAAGAACTGGGCAGGCAATGAATAAATTGCCAGCACCGTGGAAAAGCCGGTGGCTGGCTGAGCATCCTGAAGAAGGCCTAATTCAATTCAGCAAGCTTGTAGAGGGGTTAAGAGCTTCATTGCTGGAGACTGAGTCTTAGTTCTTATTGCTGCTAGGTATGTGACCACGGGCAGGTTACTGAACCTCTTTGTGCCTCAGTTTCCTCCATAATAAAATCAGGATGATGATTGTACCTCACTTTTAGGATTATGAGTATTAAATGAGTTAATAACAGAAATTGCTTAAGCACAGAGAATGGCACAGCCAATGGCAGCCTTGGTTACTATTATCATCATTTCTACTACCCGAGACCATGCCACGACCGTATGTGACCTGACCTGTGGTGTTTGTTAGAAGGAAATACCGGAGTAGACTCGTTGATCACTCAGCATCTGCCTCACTTAAATCCATGCTCCTCAATGTGGCCAGAGTGACCTTTTACTAAAGCAGATCTGATCACATCAGATGAAAACCCATCAGTGGTTGCCCATAACTCAAAGATCAAGTCCTTCATCACGTGGCCCTGTTTTTTAGAGAAGCCTGCGCTTGACTTCATGGTGCTGATTAAAATCTCCGTGAACTAACTGTGTGATCACTTAATATCTATCTGCCTACTTACACCGTGACCTCCATAATCGAATGGGGGGAGAGTTTTCTGTTCCGTCCCTTGTGCCTAGCACAGTGCCTGCCGCATGGTCGGAGCTCAGGAAATATGTGCCGAGATATCCACTAAATATAAAGAAGACTGTGGGTGGTTGGTTGTGACTAAGCATAAAGAAAATATAAGAAACAACTTTGATGTGTGGTTCGATAAAAGTTTTCCTTACAGCGTCTCACACACTTTTGATGTAAACTCTTATTTTAATTCTATTTAAATGTCACACAATGGGGGCAGAATGGGGAGGAAAGACAGATCAGAAGGAAAGAATAGTCACAGGAGCAAATTTAGCTATTGAAAATCACAGCGTCATTGCATCTTAACATTTAGAGGATGTGATTTTGAGAATCAAGTGTTAGAAGTTGTTTTATTTATTTTTTTAACCAGGTTTCTAATGTACTTTGAATTTCAAGTCTGTCAGTGACATTTTGTGGTGAAGGCGTTTTCTTTTATTTTCTACATATTTTTTAAAGCTTGAAAGTCTGCATTGTTATCTCCAATATATAACTCTATTGTATGCCTGGCATAAAGGGGGAAAACATCAGACCAAATTATTTTTCTTACCACAGTTAAAAACCAGCACTCTCTTCCTACAGACATATAAATTCCTTAATTTTGTCTTTTATTTGTATGTTAGGTTTTTGCCTAACAAATAAGTGGTATCCATTAATTCATTTAGTCACAAATCCATTCATTCAGCAAAGATTTACTGAGTGCCTCATGGGCCAACTACTGTGTTAGGTTGGGCTATGCTTGCGTCAAGATGCAAAGCAGATTTTAATGGATAACTCGTGTGTGCTGGTAACTTTGTTAATAATGATATTTTTGCCATAAGTTCAAAACTTATGGTAACTTTTAGTCCCCCCATGCTCTCTTAATACATATTTTAAAACTTAAATTGACCACAATAATCCGTGTGTGTGCATGTGAGTGTGCGTGTGTGAGTTTGTGTGTTGCAGTGGGACTGGGAGAGGTTAGAAGACATGTCCGTCCCTCACTGAAGTGGAAACATTTGTAAGGAACACGGCTTAGCAATGTCACTGATGACCACATTGTCCTGGGTAGCACAAGGTACAGCTGTTCCCCTTCCCCTTGAATACTTTCCTGGGAGAAAGAGCTGACTCAGTGTCTTCCAGCTATAATCCTTTGAACACAGATATGCTGAAGTCCAAGATTTTGCAAGTTTGGGAAGAGTGGGTAAGTTAACTGCTCTTACCTTCAGTACTTTGGAAAAGTGCACAATGCCGACTTTTGATTCAGAAGGAGCGATGCTTAAATCCATCACTCTGATGTTGCAACTGTCTCCGGACTCTTCCGTGGCCTCCACTACTTCAGGTGGTGCTGAGCTGAATTATCCCCTTGCTGGAGAGGTAGTTTCTTTCTTAAACACGTGTTGGAAGTTATGAAATTTCCTTCTCCCCAAATTCCCTAATCTTATCCCCCGGCGTAACTTAAACAATGGTCGGATTTAGTTGAAGCAGATTGCTTGATGAGCACCCAGAAGAGATAATGGGCATCTTGCGGGAAATACCACGGAGTGAAGAAGTTGAAGAAGAGAGTTTTCAGAAATAAAGCAGTGGCTACAGATTAGCCCACCATTGTTCCAAGTCACCAGCACAGTCAAATACTGGAAGGGGCAGAGCTTGGTGGTAGACACTTGTTGGCATCCCCAAGAATCTTCTGCGCAACTTGAAACAGATCACCAGCGGCATCACTCCTCCGTGCTCTGCCCAAAGATAGAGCTTTCCTAGGTCAAGGCTGGGGCCCAGGACTGTGTTTGGCAAGCAAGGGTTCCACGAACTTCTATTAATAATACCGGTGCTACAGTTGGAGGACACACTTACGCATTTCCCTGGGCCACCGGAATTCTGCCTACCTGAACTTTGGCAGCTTAGATTTCTGCAGAAAGTTCTTACGTTATGTTTGAATGATCTGTCCTTGGCCTTTCTAAGAAATGGCCACATAACGTAGGTCTGTGCATCTTCTAACTCTCCTGTTAGAGATATTGTTTATTTCATGGTTCCTTGTATAAAACTCTAGTGAGATGGT
Source organism: Lepilemur ruficaudatus (assembly GCA_963574885.1). NCBI lineage: Eukaryota > Metazoa > Chordata > Mammalia > Primates > Lepilemuridae > Lepilemur > Lepilemur ruficaudatus. The sequence continues at coordinate 12,098 of CAUYRT010086563.1, read as the reverse complement.
TGGAGACAGTGAGAGCCCCAGGGTTCCTGGAGTCGCCTCAGGGATTCTACAAATTACAAAGCATTTTCAACCTCAGAAAGTATTCAAACTGCCTAGAGAACTCCCCTTCTCTTTTTTTCTTTTATATATTAAAATCCAGAATAAGATTTTCTTTAAACAAACAGAGCTATTGCTAAGTTTTAAAATTGCTGGTGCATAATAATTTAATCCTAGCATAGAGGATGGGGTCTTTCATAAAGGTACTTTATTTTATAGTATATATACATATATTTTATTATATATTCACATATAAAATTCATATAAAATGTATCATATTTATATATAATATGCATATATGAGTAAACAAATAAATTATTTCTCTTTTTTCTTTGGCTGCCAGGAAGCAGATGTGGGCAATGGGCACACCACACATTAATTTTCTATTTTGGTGCTTTCTTATTTGAGTTAATATGAAAGATAGGATAGCAGAGTGGTTAAGAATATGAACTCAATAGCTAGAGCCCCAACTTCAAATACTGGCTCTACCGCTACTGATCTGTGACCTTAGGCATCTCACTTACCCTCAGTTTGAAAGGTTTCACAAACCGTGCCTCAGTTTTCAAATTTGTACAACCTACTTCATAGGATCCTTGTCAGAATTAAATGAAACAATACACATATAGCACTTAGAATATAGTGCCTGGTGCATAGTTAACGCCCATGTTTATTTTGTATTATATATTTGTTATTTACTTCTCATAATAATTCTAGGAAGTGCTTATTGGAGTAGAAAAAACTAGAACTCAGGAAGGTTGGTACCTTGCCTAAATTCCCCCATTTGAGTAAAGTTTCTGGGATCCAAACCCTGTCTGTCTCAATCCAAATCCTTTGACCTTTCTAACACAGCACAAGGTTTCCTGCGTTGTCAGAGATGAAGTTAACACTTATCTCCCTAGATTAGCCGATGTCGTTGTAATATTTATATTCCCATTCCCTCAGTAGGGCTTTTGATATCCCCTTTTCATTGCCATTTTGATTGCATTATCTTATATATCTCTTACTGTGAGCTGCCTCAGATATCTTTTGAAAACAGGCAGGGAGTAATTTTCAAATAAAATAAATATGTCAAGGAAAATACTCAGGACACGTGTCACTTTCCTGAGTAAGTGGCCATGTAAGTACATCATGATTGAAAGTAAAAGTTGTGTCATTGAGTTTGAGTCCCAAGGCAAGCATGCCAATATTTTTGGAGATGCTCCTCTCCATAAAGATCTAAGAAAAGCTGTTGCTGAGTAAATCCATGGGCATCTGTTTCCACTATACTGGATTTACCAAAAAACATTCCACAAATTATATAGGATGACAAGATATAAACCCAAAGAACAAAAGGCTGCATTTTTCTTGAAGGTCTGCTGCAGAAATTGGAGGTAGAAACTGTGGTTTGGTGGATGTGATAATTGGTTGGAACTTGGATATTGATTGAGTCTAGTTCCTGCAGAGATTTTTCCTCTCTTGCAAAGTAAGAAAAGTAGGTCAAAGCAGATAGCATGGTTGCAGTGCATCACAGGTTGCTAAGAAGAAGCTAAAATGAGTTAGCGAAGACCGTGGTAAGTGCCGGCTTACCGTTTCGTGAATGCGTGGTATGTCTGTTTTTCTATCATCATCATCCCCGTTATCTGTAATCCTAAGGACAGAGACACACACCAGCAATAATTTCCAGCTCTTTCAGTCTTTGTTATGAAGCTCACAGTTTTCCCTTCCTTATGGGGCATCCTCACCTTTTCTTCTTTTCTGGACAAGAGCTGACTGTGTTCCTGCTGCTTCAAACCTCAGGAAGTGCTTTTATGAGGCTTCGGAGCCGAAGCATGCTTTCTGGGATTCTCTGAGACCACAGCCTGCACCAGAGGAGCTAGTCTTCCATTAGGACTCCTGAAAACGTAGGTCACTGGAATCGCTGCAGGAAGTTAGTGTGCAGGACATGCTGTGGCTGCAACCTTTGGCCCCAGCCTCTCTGTCTCCGCGCCCCTGACCAGCAGGGATCTGTAAGCATTCTGCCGGCCACTGACCGCATAGGGTCTGTTTGGGGATGACACCGACCTCATCCCAGCGAGGAGCTTTTCAATGGTCTGTAGAGCTGCTTCTAGTAATTTGGGAAACACCCCTTCATTCTAGGGTTGCCGCGAGCAAATCATTAGCAGGAGCTCCTTAGTCTCAGAACAAATACTCGTGACACGGAGTGACCAAGGACTTTCTTGCGGTGCCATATGGAGCACAGATCTTCCCAGGCATCCCTTTCGGGCCCTGGGGATTCCCTTCCATGCAGTCAACTGCAGACTCTCAGATGTGGCAGTGAATGATGGCACAGTGCTGCAGATGAACCCTCCAGAAACAGCAGACGGTAGCCCTTTGACTCCCACTCCAGTTTCTCATCATGTGAGCCAAACCCACTTCGTCCAAGTGGCTCTCTGCTGTGTGACTGTCCTATCACCATAGGGACAGCCAATGAACTGAAAGGTTGCAACAAATTGCCTCTTGCATTCATTAAGCCTTGGGAGGCTGGGTCTTGAGGTAGTCCTGTGCTGATTCTTCGAGCTGTATGTGGTTAAAATGTTCTGGAGATAGAAGTGGTGGGTCGTACCATTTCTTCATACTTGAGTGCCTGCCGTGTGCCTGCCACTGGGCTGGGAGCTGGGCTTGTAGCAGTGAACCAAACAGGTATGTGCCTGACTTCAGGGAACTTCCAACTCAGTGGAGGAAACAGATTACGGGTTACAGACAAGGTCCACAGGTTACAGGCAAGATGACTACACAGCAGTGACGGTGACGAGACAGAGGGTCACTGTGCCTTGGGAGGACGGGGGTGGCTTCTCTGGAGAGGACGCTAGAGCACCAACCCGAAGGATGAGGATGAAGGGGCCCGTGCAGAACTGGGAACAGGGCATTCCCCAGGGAGAGAGGAAGCAAATGGGAGGGCCTGGAAGCGGGCGAGGGCCTGCTTGCTGTGCCGGACAAAGAGAAAGGAGGCACCGAGCTTCGTTTCTCCTCTGCTCTGTTCTCCGCCACTTCCCGGGCTCCGTCAGTGCAGTGGCTCTGTAAGAAAACAGATAGCCAAATCAGGCAAGGTTCATAACCACATGGTGGATAAAAATATCAATTTTTAAATGAGAAATGTGACTTACCATCCAAAATAGTATTTTTTCACATATTTGACAAATTGTGCCATCAAAATTAGTATTCATGAGAAGGGTTATCATTTCTTGATTAAAAATCTAATACCTAAGTATAATTCTAATATGTTAGTGAAAGCCAGTGGGATTAAATGGTACTGAATTTATCTGTGGTGTGATTGTCACCCAGTAATTACCTCCAGTAAAATCACGAGCTTATGCATGCTTAAATTTGAAGCTGGTAAAAAGTATAAAAATTACAGCATAATTTTTTGGTTTTCTAAACCATTAGGATCACTTAACAGAAATTTTCCCGATATAATTTTTTTTTCCCAAAGTACATTTTTGTTGTCTTCCTGCTTTGTATATAATTTATCCTGCACTTTGTCAAGGAAACTGTTTTATCACTTCATCTGTGCAATCTTACTTTATTTTAGGTTTACAAAATGCCATCGATTTAACAAATACTTATGGCGTATTGCTCTATCCCCAGCCGCGGATAGGTGTTGGGAATACAAAAACAAGCAAGACACGATCTCTGTCCTCTGGGACACGCCATTATGAGCCTCTTCGGGCAAGACTTCCCATTGCACATAGACAATTTAAAATTCAGTACTCCCTAAAATTCAACTAGTTCCTGCAGCAGTTTATCCCCAAGCTTACGGGGTACATAGAGAAATGATTTTACCACCTACTTTCAGAGACAAAAAATAAAAACTGAAATGAAAACAAACTCCTACCAAAACAATTCCTCCCAAAGTCCGTCAGCAAAGCGATGGGTGCCGGCCGTCATGGGTGCTAGCAGTGAGCAAGAGGGAAGTCAAGGGTTGTTTCAGCTGAAGGGGAGGGATCAAATGCAGACTCGAAGCGCTCACAGTGTGTGTGCATGTGTGTCTGTGTGCAGTGGAACACACGGCTCTAATGGGAAGAAGCTGTAGGAGTTGAATGGGGCGTTTAGTTTTGAGTTGCATTGAGTTGCAGCCTCAAGGCATGGCCTGCAACCTAGTTTCTCGAACTCCCACGCCTTAGAGTTGCAGAAACTGGAGTGCTGAGCAGACCAAACTGCCCAGTCCACAGCTCTGGGGCTCTCATGGTCTGATTCTGATTGAGAGCTCCATTATTCACTGGCCAGGTGTGGCTGACAGAGAAACATCCATTAGTTGGGTTTTCTGGCAGGAGGTGGAGATCTTTGAGGCTGAGTGTGTGTGTGCGTGTGTTTCTCAATAAAATTTAGACCTTTGCTAGGGCTGTTGCCAAGAATAAAAAAGTAGCCTGGGAAAAAGAGTGTGTTTCAATGCAAGGAGACTGAATAATACTTCTTTGTCTTAAAGATGCTGCTGCTATTGCTGTTCTTTTTTGCTTGAGAAAATGTCTTGCTGTAGAGAGCTCAATGTTTAGAGGCATGATGAGAAAACCCACAATTTGCAATTAGGTGGCCGGCAAGGTCAGTCAGCAAAAGACAAGATACAATCGCTTCAAAAGTGTTTTACTTGATGACACAGTTTGGCTAAACTTGATGACAATCAAATGCTCCACTGTTGCTCGCTGTGTAATTTCCGTAATTTTAGTCCCCAGTGGGGTGAAGAACAATGGCAGTATTGTACAGTGAGAGACAGGACTCTTCTTGATGAAAAAATAATGGTTGTGAACTTCAAAATGTTAGGCTGAGTGAAAGAAGTTGGCACGAAGGACTACACAGTATATGGTTTCAATTTGATGAAGTTCAAAAACAGGCAAAATTTATCATTGCTTATAGAAATCAAGGAACTGATTGGAAAGGGACGTGCTAGAACTTTCTGACATGATAGAAATGTTTTATGTCTTGTTTTGGGTGGTAGTCACACTTTAGATCTGTGCATTTTAATGTATGTAAATTATACCTCAATTAAAAATGAATAAAACCGAACACTTCAGATCTGTGCACTTTAATGTATGTAAATTATACCTCAATTAAAAATGAATAAAATTACACACACACAAAGATATCTGTTAAATATAGTAATTCTCAAATATTGGGGTTTTTTTTCCTGAATTGATCCTCATGTAAATATATTGATTACTCCTGGTTTAAAGGTGTCTTTCTTTTACCTATTTGCCAATGACAATTTGATTAAATAAGTCTTAAAACCTGGATAGCCTTGCAAGATTTCCAATTGTAAATTATTATAACCGGTATTAGTGAACTGTGGTTTACATGCTAGGTCCACCTCCTATGGACTGATCCTTGTTTAGACAAAGTATAATTTACAACTCTTTAAGTCTTAGTTTTTTAATCTGTAAAATGGAGACGATTAAACTTGCCTGCAGGTTGTTGTAGGATCAAAATGAGTTAATGTATATTATAATCCTGCTATTCCAAGTATCATCGGTGGACTGGCAGAGTGTCAGCATCACTTTGGAGCTGGCTAGAAATGCAGACTCTTGGGCCCCACCCTGGATGCACTGACTCAGAACCTGAGTTTTAACAAAACGCCCAGGCGCTGTGTATGCACGCTCAAGTTTTAGAAGTACGATCTTAAAATACACTGCAAATTACAAATTGAGGTACAGGTATTCGAAATGGTCATCAACACAGTTTCTGTGGTACGAACATGGCCTGGCATCTTGCGTGTGTGTTTCCCACTGTGTTGCCAGGCCTGAGACCTCTGTGGGGAACGTGTCCGTGAGATGTGGCTGTACGGGTTGCAGGTGGAGGGACCTCAGGAGTCAGAACGGAGGCTGCCCTAGGAGAGCACCGTACACTGTGTGTACCGGCATGTACCATGTACCATGTCCCCTTTGTGCCAGCTTCCTCCACTTGACGTGACGTCCTGAGGTGCATGACCACGCAGCCAGCAAACTGCATTTCCAGATAGCTTTTCAGTTCACATTTTCACAGGGTGTGGGAGTGGCCTTAAGTCTACGTGAATTCAACGCACAATATCAGAACACTGAGTGATTGCTGTGACCTCAAAGGCGGTGAGCGATGCCCACCCTGGAACGTGATTTTCTTCCCCTCAAATCTGTTCCTAGCCACTCAGTCGCTCACACCAGCAGCTGGAGACCAGGGCAGCCACGGTCCTCCTCTTTTGGTGACCGCGTCCCTGTCTGATCCATCCGCAGGTCCCGTCAGCGCCACCTGCACATTCGACCTTCCGTCTCCACTCCTCCGTCTGTCTTCACCAGGCTGCCACCATCTCTTATTTGGACAACGTCCCCTGGGGGCTCCCACTTCCTCTGCGCGCCCTTCAATCATTCCCTGAATGGCCGAGAAAACAGATCACATCACACCCCTGCTGAAAACCCTTCTCTGTGTTGCAGTTTACTTAGAATAAGCCCCAGGCTCCAGACCTGCACCTGGATGGCCCACCGGGTCCTGCCCGAACTGTGCCCCATCCGGCCCGTCTCCGCCTCCCTCGCTCCGCCCACCCACATGGCCTCCAGGGCTCCCGCGTGCCCGTGTTTTCTGCCTTGCCGCTGCTGCTCTCTTGCCTCAACCTTTCTCCTCCCCTCCTTTGAATGCGTAGCTCGTTTTCATCCTTGGGGTCTCAGTGCATCCCTTACCTCCTCAGAAGCGACTTCCGCAAGCGCTCTGCTCTACCTAAAGGAGAGCCACTGTCAAGCTCTGTCTGAGCCCCTTGGTTCCCTCCTTCACAAGACTTCATTCCAAGTTGCAGTCATTTTGCTTATTTGCCTCTCTGTTTTTGTTTTACTTGCCCTTGTAGAATAATAGGGCTCATATCTGTATTGTTCACCGTTATATCCCCAGGGTCCAGCTCAGTGCCTGGTACCGCGTGGGCTACTTGATAGATGCTGGTTATGGCTGACGGACTGACGTGTGCTTGAACAAATGCATTCCTTTGCACAGCTGGATGGCTGCTTAATTACGTGAAGCTGTCTGGAATTTACCTCTTGCAGAAGTGAAAAAAAAAAAATGCCCACCTCTTAATTCTAAACTCATCACCCTGACACCAGATTGCTAGATGCATTGTTACGATTCTCAAAACGTTACTTAAAAAAAAAAAAAAAAAACGAGAAGAAAGAAAAGCAGAATTCATCTGTGGAGCTTGTTTGCTTTGTATCCGTGGTCCTCCCCTGACCTCGTTCTGCTTTTGGAGAGGGCGGCTCCCTTGTTTCATCAGTCCCCCGTCAGTCGCCGGCCCCCCGCCGCTGGAAGCCACAGGAAATGCAAGCACAGCATCACCTTTAATTAGCAGGAGAGGACCCTGCCTGACAGACACAGAGAGTGCCCTGGTAACAAGAAACAGAAAAAATGTAAGGCAGGACTAGGTTCATTGGGAAAGAACTAGAAAACGGAAAAGAATAATTTTATCCTGTTTTAACATAATGTTGTTAATCTGTATTGCCCATTATCCTCGGGAGTGTCTTGCCTGGTGAAGTATGCTTACTGGAGAGTGCTCTTTGCTCCACCGGTGTAGCTGACGCGAGGGACTGGCTCCCCATCCATCATAATAATTAGTTTGTCATAATTTTCTGCCCTTCTTGGCTCTGCAGTAAAAAGATAGAGGAGGCATTTAAAGTTACTCAGGAATTGTTCCCCAAATTTCCTCTCTGTTCTTTATGGGAACAGATAGCTGTATTTCTGCCCTATTTATTTTATGTTTGGCCCGTGATAATGAAGTATATTTCATCTGGAAGTATATGGCTTTAATTTTCGCGTTCTGCCTGGAAACATCTTGCTGTTTCATTTTGCTTCAGCTCCACAGTATAGAAAGAGCCCACGCTCCTTTCCGAACTCACCCATCACCCACCAGAGTTCATTCTGGTTTCAACACCGGCGTTATGACTTCATGAGCCGACTGCGTAAGAACATGCACTGGGTCTACAGTACTTGAGCGTCTGCCGTGTGTTCCTTGTTTCCTGCCTTGATTCTCACAACAGCCCCGGCGTGTACAACAGGCAGGAGTTATCCACACGCCCATTTGACAGGCTGAGGAGCAGAAAGGTCAACTGACCTGCCCGGCCACACTGCTCGAGCAAGGAGGTGCTGGGACTTGAATCCAGGTGTCCTAGTTGTAGATTCCAGCAATTTCTCCTGCTGCTGCCGCTGCCTCTGCGGGGTTTCCTTCTGCTGAAATGGAAACGGGCCATTTTCAGTCGTTCTTCCCCCTCCTCATCATTGTGAGCAAGACAAGCTTGCCTTCCTGTGATAGGCAAAGGGAAAGGCAGTTGGCATAAAAACGGGGTTTCTGGCCTAGGGCAGAGGTTCTCAAGTGTGGCGCCCAGACCAGCCGTGCCAGCCTCTGCAGACAGCTCGTTAGAAACGTAGAATTTTAGGCCCCACTTCAGACCTCCTTGCCGATCAGAGCTCTGGGGTGGGGCCCCACAGTCTGTGTCCTAACAAGCTCTCCAGGTGAGTCTGATGCCAGCTGGGGTTCCACCTGTGTGAAATTCTCCAGTCCGGGCGTGGGGCTCTCCACACCCCCATGGAGCAGGCACGGTCCAGCACCCCGCGAAGCAGACTGCCGCGGCTGCTGTGTGGGGCTGTGCCCATCCTTGACATTCTTCCCGCCCAGTAGCTATACGGAGAAGATGGTGTGGGCCAAAGTCAGACCTGCGCCTCCTAAGCCACCCCAGATGTAAATACCGTGTGGGGTGTTTGCTGAGTGTGTTGAGAGAGAGAGAGAGAGAGAGCAGCTGTGTGGGCATCAGAGCAAGAAACAATAAGAAAGGAGGTGGTGGGGGGAGGGAGGAGGAAGGAAGGAAGATGGAAGGAAGGGGAGTAGGAGGAATGGAGGGAGGAAGAAGGAAGGGGAGGGAGGAAGAGGAAGGGAAGCCAGGGAGCGGGAGAGGGCTTGGGCTTGCAGAGGGGACTCCGAGTCCCCGTGGCCACCCTGCAGCCTAGAGGGGTAGCGAAGACAGGCTTGTGCACCTGCCGTCTGTCGGTGGGACCCAATGCCAGCTGGACCCGCTGCAGCACAGTGGCCTGACACCTTCTGTGTGGAGCAAGAGGCTGCAGGAGGGTGCGTCCTGCACGGGGACTCCTCCAACTCAGCGTCCCTGCGTCCCAGCGTCTATTGTGTAACGTGGCCCGATGGCTGGAGGCCCTCTGCTCGGGCACTGAGCCTGTGCCTCTGCCCCAAGATTCACACACGCCTGCATCTTCCTGTCACGTCGTATCCCTCACATTTAGTGACAGTTGTGATGTTTATATAGGGTAGCAGAATTATGTACTGAGAACTTTGTCCTATGTCTCGGGGAAATACAGACCCATTGGGGTACAGTTTTCCTGGTCACTCTGTTGATTATAAGGGATGCAATGATTCCTCCTTTTAATCCCTTCTTAATGACAAACACTTACTGAGCTGAAATTTAGTGGAGATTTTGTTTTGTTTTTTCCTTTGACTCCCCCACCTTGCCCCATTTGAACAAGAATATAACACTCTGGAGAATACATCATATTTCAGATCTAAATTTAAAGAAGTCAGCCTCAATTGCTCAGTTAATTAAATTTTCAGTAGTCTCTTTGGAGATATTTATGGACTTATTTTCACACTTTTCCATTTTCCTTTTCCTCCAGTTGAGTAGTAGCAAATACAATGTGACAACCACATTACTGTACACTTCAGTTTTTTACAGACCAAAGGATTGATTTCCTGATGATCATTTAATAAGGCAATTTTCCTGGGACACAGACTCCCAGATCTTCCGGTTTACCCTATTCACTTCTTGCATTCTATGTTGCCTTAATCACACATGATACCCCAGAGAACCATAGCCCATCTGAGCCGGGCAGACACACCGTTTGAAATTTGAGGATTTCCTTTGTGGCGTGTGGCTAAAAGCCAGAGATTTGGACATGTGCTGTACTACCCAAACATTTTATAATTAGAAGCCACAGACTAGGATTAGATCATCGAACTTTCCATTGCCTAAAAACCAAAGAATATATAAATTCCCAGTTTCGGGACAAGGTTTCATTCAATTGTGAAATATTCAAGCCAATTTTTGCAACAATGATACCGAAAACTGTGTAACATTTGAAATATCACTGACTGTCTTTCACATCCGTAGCTTCCAGCGTCTCTGTGCTATGTGCCAGGAACTTTGCTAAAATCTGTTGAAGGCTTTCCTTATAGAATCCTCACAATACCTTATGGGATAGGTTGTAACTGTCTCTATTTTATAAATGGAGAAACTGGAGCTCAGAAAGAGTAGCTGATGCCCCCAGGTCACACAGGTGGCAAAGGGCAGCGTCTGGTCTCAAGTCCAGATCCTCCAATGACTGAGCCCGTAGGATTTTCACTACTCTATTTTCATTGTATATATACACAGAATCTGAGATGAAAAAGCCCAAAATGGTGATAGAAATGATAGATAATGAGAAACAATGCATAATCCATAGAGTTTTATATTGAGAAACACATAAAATAATAGACTTTCAGACTCATCTCTTTGTAAAGATATTTGGTATTATGGATTTCAAAAAATATTCAAGAAAAATTGAAAAAAACAAAGAGAGTACGTGCCTGGCAGGTATCAAAACACATGGCAGAGTGGTGGCATTCACAAAAGGACCAAGACAGGGAGCCTGAAAATGAATTCTTAAAAAAATGAAAATTTTGCCTATGAGAAATTTGGCATTTAAAATAAATGGGGAAGAGGTAGGCTGATTATTCAAAAATGGTGTGGGGATATTGACTATTTATTTGGAAAAAAAATAAATGTCCCTATCTCACATTATTTATGGAATTATTGTATTAAAAGTCTAAATATTTTTAAAACTATGTGTTGGAAATTGTAAGGTCACCAGTGCATTCTTATAAGAAGGACTCAGGTTTGAGCTGTAAAGTAGGAAATGTATTACTATTTTCCTGGACTTGAGAAATTACTGTTCACTGTTCAGACAACTACATCAATACAGTGTTTCGTATCTGAACAGGTGCTGCTGAGTGCACCTGTAAGGCGGTTATATTAACCCATCTCCCACTCGTTTACCTGGTCCCCTTGGTAATCAAAGGATTTTACTTTGGAGCGATCTAGCTGGGATTGGGGGTACAAGACTTTGCTATGGAAGAAAGCAAAGCCAACCCCCCCCAACTCCCCATCCCCTCTACGGACTAGGCTAGGTGGCCCTGCAGTGTGTTCCCATGGCAGCGGGGGTTTCCTGACTCCATCATTACTGTTGCTGACTGTTGTGTCTTTCCTGCGAGATTTTGAGTTCCAGCGGAATGAGGGCCCTGCCTGCTTTGCTCACGACCAGGCTTATTCCAACACGTGGCCAATCCCGGTGGTCAGCAGTGCTTTGTGCACTCTATAAATAAGCATGCTTCTGGCTCCATGGACAGAACCGACAAAGGGATTTGCAGGAAAAAAGGCAAAAAACGTTTGATAGGGAGATTGGCAGGCCCATAGAAACGTTCTGGGCCGGATGGGAAATGTGTGTGCTTGTGGCTTCCGAAGAGGTCCGGACAAATCAGGAGAAAGCACGAGAATGTACCATCCCAGGTCAGGACGGCTACCTAGAGGCAAGTGGACAACGGCATAATACACCAGCTGCCCCTTTCTCAGTCCTTACAACACGCTAGGCACTGTGCCCAGAACTTTCTGTACGTTCTTCCATTTACTCTCTATAGTAACCTTAAAGGATGGATACTATCACAGTCACAATTTTCCACATGAGGAAACTGAGGCTCAGAGAGGGTAAGAACCTTTCCCAAGGTCACTCAGCTAGTAAGTGGCACAGTTGGAAGTCAGAATCAAGTCTGTTCAAACGGACTCCTCACTGCCTCCCAGCAGACTGAACTGAGCCTAGTGAAAGGCATGTTTAGGTGTAAGAAGCTCTTGCATTCCCAGCTCAATATCCTGGCTCTTCAGTCCTTTGCCAATCACTTCATCAAGACAGTCAGTATGAACAACTCAAAAAAAAAAAAAAAAAAAAGCAACCCTAACAAATGAAACACGCCGCTTGGCGCCCACACCCCGCCCGTGGGGGCGAAATGACTTCTGCTG
>CAUYRT010086562.1:0-40461 GCA_963574885.1 Lepilemur ruficaudatus | reverse complement strand
GTGTTTGTGTATTCAAGCACGAGTGTGATTAAACTATACATAAAGTTTTGTTTTTTTTTTTTTGAGACAGAGTCTCACTCTGTTGCCCTGGCTAGAGTGCAATGGCATCAGCCTAGCTCACAGCAACCTCAAACTCCTGGGCTCAAGCGATCCTTCTGCCTCAGCCTCCCAAGTAGCTGGGACTACAGGCATTTGCCACCATGCCAGGCTAATTTTTTCTATATATTTTTAGTTGACCAATTAATTTCTTTCTATTTTTAGTAGAGACGGGGTCTCGCTCTTGCTCAGGCTGGTTTCGAATTCCTGAGTTTGAGCGATCCGCCCGCCTCGGCCTCCCAGAGTGTTAGGGTTACAGGTGTGAGCCACCACGCCCGGCCCTTTAAAAAAAATTCTTTATTTTAGCCTTGGGAAGATCCAAAAAGCAGCAAGTGGAGAAAAACAAAAGACAAACTCAGGTTGACACATTAACTCATATTGTGGTAAAATATATGTAACATAGAATGCACTATTTTATCCATTTTAAGTATATAGTTCAGTGATATTAAGTACATCCTCACTGGTGTGCAACCATTACCACTATCCATGTCCAGAATTTTTTATCAACCTACACTGAAACTGTACCTAGTAAACAATAACTCTCCATCCTCCCTCCCTCCCTCCAGTCCCCGGTAACCACTGTTTTACTTTCTGTCTCTATGAATTTGACTATTATGGGTACCTCACACAAGGTCTGTCTAGAAAAGTATCCAGTCACGCAACATCAAAATTGGAGACATTTATGGCTGGATACATTCTGGACAGTTCTCATATGTCTTCTTGTCTCTCTCTCATTTCACTTAGCATAAAGACCTCAAGGTTTATATGTGGTGTAGCAAGCATCAGAATTTCATTGCTTTTTAAGGCTGAATAATAATTGATTGTATATAGATACTATATTTCATATAAATTTTCATTTGGGAATAAACATCTGGGTGGTTTCCACCTTATGGCTATTGTGAGTAATGCTATGTATTAATATATTGCTTTACAAATATCTGTTTTAGTCCCTGCTTTCAATTCTTCTATGTATATGCCCAGAATTGAAATTTCTGGATAATATGCTAATTTTATGTATATGTTTTTAAAGAACTACTTTTTTAACAGTATAAACTTGTTTATTTTACTTAATACTACAAACTATAATTGACATTTGAGTTTCTTAAAAATAATTATATGCAATGTCAGCACATTTATATTACATGGTCCGTATATATCTTTATAAAACTGAATGGAGTTTTTGCCAAATGGGCCCTACATAAGCATATGTGTTGCATGCGAATATACATAAAATGTAGAATTAAAGAAGGGCATACCTTGATAGAGTGCAGTTCGTAGCTGGGTTCAATTTCTAAATTGCATTGGAAGAGGAGGGTATAAAAACTAAACAATAATCAAGTAGCTATGTCAAAAAATAAAAACAAGAAGATATCAGACAGCCAGAAAAGCAAAATATATTGACATTTTATGTAAATAATGACTTACATTTAATATTGATAACCTGAGGGAAACCCCCTTTTATCTAGCTGACTTGATGTGTGATTGCTGTTATGTACCACAGTTTCCTCACATATAATAGATTTTATTATATTTCAGATTTTCCAGCAAATAGGCACAAAAGCTCACAACTCCTATAAAACAATAACACTACTTTTAGTTCTTCGAGGAATCTACATACTGTTTTCCACAGAGGTTGTACTAGTTTGCAGTCCCACCGACAGTATATAAATGTTTCTTTCTTTCCACATCCACACCAGTATATTTACCCAAAGGAAAAAAAAAGTCATTTTATCAAAAAGACTCTTGCACTCTAATGTTTATTGCAGCACAATTCACAATCACAAAGATGTGAATCAACCCAGTGCCATCAATTCATGAGTGGATTCATAAAATGTGGTATATGTATACCACGGAGTACTATTCAGCCATAAAACATGAATGGTATTAAACCATTTGCAACAATCTGTATGGAACTGGGGATCATTTTAAGTGAAGTATAGCAAGAGTGGAAAAACAAATACCACATGTACTCACTAATAAATTGGAAATAACTGTTCAGCGTTCATGTGCACAGATAGAAGTAAAACTCAGCGGAAATCAAGGAGGTGGGACAGTGGAGGAGAGGATGGGTGAAATCATACCTATTGGGTACAATGTACTCTGCCTGGGAGCTGGGCACACTTATAACTTTGTCTCAAGCAGTACAAAAGCAATCCATGTAACCAAAACATTTGTACCCTTGTAATATTCTGAAATTATAATAAAAAATAATTTAAAATGTCTGCCTGTCACTCAGATAGTGTTCATTACACCCATTGGGTAAGTTTCACTCATCCCCTCCACTCCGCTTCCCCCTGCTTGATTTCCTTTGAGATTTAGTTCGCTCTAAAAATCATCTATTCCAATCTACCCTAAGCTTTCCATAAGACCAGAACTGAGGAATGGAGATAGATGATGATGGTGGGTATGGATATTTGAATGACTGTTGGAAAATTAGGCAACCATGGTGACGATGATGAGTAGCCGTTTTCCATCAACCCCTCACTCTCTCTATCCACCTCAAATAAAGCTACTACTACTGTTATCTGTGTTATTACTACTATCACTACACCGCCAATAATAATAACTGTGGACCATTGTCAATGGACAATTGACATTTTCTTGATTAGTAAATTTTTAGTAAAAACTTCCAACAGCACAAGAAGAAAAACAAAACAATAAAGTGCTACCTAATATGATGAACAGAACAGTATTGCATAGATCAATTCTATCTTTTGAGCAATAAATATGGTGTTGGCAATGTACTTGCACCATCAAGATTATGCAAACTGCTTATTAAAATGTTATAACTCAAGCATAATTGACAACATATAAGTTTAATGTATGTTTTTGAATATATGAATGCAATTAGGGCCCTAATTAATCTGCATAAATAAAATGATTTATAAGCAATCTAAGAAATATTATGTAACACTTAAATATTTTAGATGAAAACTTGCAGAAGACAAGCTAAAAATCATGTGTTTTCATGTTTAGTATTTTCTCTTAAAAATGGAAAAACATTATTTTAAGTTACCATAAAATTTTTGTTATATTTGGTTAATTTGAGATTTTGATAATATATGCAAATAAAAGGCAATAAGTTAAACAAAATATTTGTATTCAAATATTTTTGTACAAAATGTGAAATGAGTTTTACAGTATTAAATACAAAGAGAAATCAAGATAATATTTTAGCCATTTTTATTATTTTGGCCTTCAGGTTTCCCAGATATGTATCTAGTGTTTTCTCTGTGTGTGTGTATGTGTATGTGTATATTCACCTGGATTACAAAAAATACCTCATTTAATTCAATATTATAGTTATGTTTAAATATATATGTATATATATATCACTCATTCTGCAAATATTCAAACATTATTGAGTCCCTACTGTGAAACAGGTGCTATTCCTGGTACTGAAGATTCACCAGTGAACATGGCAGATGACTTTATTCTTGGAATATACATTTTAATTTGGAGAATGTAGAATCAGTGATGATTAAAGTACAAAGGAGAAAACGGTACGGTGTAATATTATAGGGACTAGGAAAGGGAAAAATATTGGGTGCAGATTAAGGGAAGTTTGGTATTGCAGATGAAGTAATTTGTCAAAAGCTTTCCTAATGATTTCACATTTGAGAAGAGATTTGAATAATGTGAATAGCAATTCATGAAAAGAAAGATCTGAAGAAACAGTATTCCAAACAAAGGGAATAGCAAGTTAAGGCTCTGAGGTGGGGAAAATTTAACTTCCTTGAAGAGAAGTAAGAAAGGTGGTGTGCCTGAAAAGATGCGATGAAAGAGAAAGTGACAGATGATCAGATTTGTGAAATTGACAGGGGTCAGTCAATATAACACCTTAGATGCCGTGATACAGTGCTTAGACTTTCAACTCAGTCTGATAGAAATCACTGAACAATGTGAAGCATTTTACTGATGTGATCTGATTCAAAAAACAAGTATTTGGTCATAATAGTAAATTCAGATCCGTGTAACTTTGCAACTGTGCTGTCTAATATGGTAGCCTCAAGACACACGTGGCTGTTGAGTACCTGAAATGATGGTAGTCTGAATTGAGATATACTGCAAGTGTTAACTACACGCTGGATCTCGAAGATTTAATAATAACAATAAGTAAAACATCTCATTAATATCTCTCAAATTGATTACATGTTGAAATAATTACATTTTGAATGTATTGTATTTGGTTAAGTAAAATATATTATTACGCTGGGCACAGGCACTGTGGCTCATACCTGTAATCCTAGCACTTTGGGAGGCCGAGGCAGGAGAACTGTTTGCAGGAGTTTGAGGTTGTAGTGAGCTACAATGAAGCCACTGTACTCTAGCCTGGGTGACAGACTAAGACCCTGTCTCAAAAATAAATAAATAAATAAATAAAATATATCATTAAAAATTAATTTTACCTATTTGCATATTTAATATTTTAACAAAAAATACAATGATATATGTGGCAGATGTTATATTTCTTGTGCTGCTATAGAACTTTATGATATAGGAAGGGCATCTGACTATATAGCTGTCCTGGTACCAAGCAATGTGCTAAGCCCGTGAGCACCTTATCTCATTTAATTCCCATAGAAACCCCATGAGGTAGACCGTTAATTAATAACATGCATCAGCCAAGTTACAGTAATCTAGGTTGTAGAATGAAAGAATGAGATGAATCAATTGAGAAAGTCTCTAGTCCTAGGATCACATCAGGGTAACTGAAAAGACATCCTTAGTAGTCAAAAATCAAATTGGAAAACTAGAGTCTGCAGGTGACAATCAAACATACTGAGTTTTAGGGTGGAGAAATGATCTGGCTGCTCGAAATAAGAGTGGGGCTTTACCATGGGGAGGCAGCTAGGTCAGGAAAGGCCAGACAACTTCCACAGGTTCGGGCGAGCTGGGGTAGAGATTTATACATAATGCACTAGCATGAAGAAGGCAGCAACGTCAGCTTTGACTCAAGGAAAGTGAATGTTTGTTTTTTGTTCTCTTTAAAAAGACCCAGAGCCCAGAAATTTATGCTTACTTCATTTTCAAAAGCGATCCCATGAATAGCTTATCATATTTGTCTAAGCTTCCTGCAGACTGGTAGCAAATTAATGGGAAAAAAAGCTAGCATTATTGTGTAGAGTCTGGGGCCACGAGATATTTTCCACATACCTGATTCATGATATCCTTTGTCCTAACGCCTACGTCTGACTTCTTACTCTGGAAAATAATCAATCATATCATATGATGGCCTTTTATGAAGCTGTTAGATTTCCATTTTCTTGCATAACCTACCTGCCATTTCACATGCCTATTTCTTATCTACACACAATATCTTCATGCTGAAAAGTATTGGTGGATGGAAAACAAAAGCAAATAAGAAATTAAATTTATACATTTAATGTCACAAACACTGGGTTTTAGGTTTCACTTATACTAAGAAAGATTTCTTTCCCATTTTATTCCTAAATTTAGGATGGTAAATGGATAGATTAAAATCACAATTTGCATGTTAAGGGGTAGATTTTCTTCCTTTTATGAATGGAATAGTGATAGGCAGCAAAATATAGAAATTTAAAAATTATAATAATGTCTAGTAATATCCTCTTTCCAAATAGTCACAGCTTCCCCAAGAGTCACAAG
This sequence comes from Lepilemur ruficaudatus, assembly GCA_963574885.1. Classification (NCBI taxonomy): domain Eukaryota; kingdom Metazoa; phylum Chordata; class Mammalia; order Primates; family Lepilemuridae; genus Lepilemur; species Lepilemur ruficaudatus. The sequence continues at coordinate 34,737 of CAUYRT010086562.1, read as the reverse complement.
GGTTACTCTAATAAATCTGATAGGAAAAGTTAAGCAATATTTTACTTTAAAATCCCAATTTCAAGTTAGCTAGTGGGAAAATGACAACAAACAAAGCCCCATGTCTGACTAAGCTTCTTTATTTTAGTACCTAAACTTCCATATACCTTTTTTCCCCAGGCTAAGTTCCTGGACAGAAAAGAAATCTGTGTGGCTCTGTGACCTAGCTCTAATACTCTCAGACATATCTCTGCTTTCTTTCTCAGATGGAAGTGTGACCAAGAGTCCAGTGTGTTTGACTCAGAGCTTGTAATTGACTCAGCTTTATTTCTGCTCTCAAATCATGAGTTGGTCTTATATGATAAAATGCCTTTTTTATTCTTGGCACTTCTGGATGGCTTTTACATGAACACCCTTTAAATCATTACACAGAATTCTCCCACCACCCACACATACTCCTTAATCCAATATACTACCTATTGACTGCTAGTACAAGTAATGTCAAAATAGAACTAACATAGGCAGTTTCTTACAGGTCAATGTCAATTAATGTGCGATCAGGGGCATATATAGAGGCTAATATATGATCTTTATCTTCTGGAAAATTGTGTATAAAAGAACTCCACAAATCAAAATAATCAATTTTTTCATCGGTTGTAAAAATAAATAGAATAATAATGGTACGTTCTATCAGGCAGAAAACATGCTGAATGAAGCCAGTGACATTTGGTTCCACTTCAACGCATTCTGGAAAATTACATTATAGAGCTGTCAAACACAAATTCCAACCAAAATGTCACTTTTGTATGAAAGCAACAATCTGAAGGACAAAGTGAATCTTGCCTTACCTTCAAACCTCCAAGGCAGAGCTTCATGTTAACTGTAGTCCTTTAGGGATAAATCAGCTTTCTTAGTAATTCTAGCCTTCTCTGCCGTGAGGCAGAAATAAATGCTAGTACTCTGTCATTTATAACATAGCAAAGAAAATAAATTTCAAAAATTTCACTATTTTCTATAATATTGATTTTTAAAATAAAATCAAAAGTTTCTTCTCTTAAATAAAGCAGAAAACTATCCAGAATAATTGTTTTAAAGGTGGCTTAAAAAACAAAATATATAACTTGTTTTATTCTACTTTTAAGTATGCCAAGTTAATTTTGTCCTATGGTCAAATAGCCACTTCATTCATGTAAAAAGCTTAACAGTCAGACACGCTTTGCTCTGAATTTTCATCCACCTAGGGAAAATAAGACCAAGGCACAGGCCATGGAACATTCCTGTTTTCCACCAGTTCACTGTTCCTTCTTTGGATACACCTCATTTCCCTTTGATCCTGCTGTGCTGTTTTTAGCGTTGTAGTAATGCCGATCTTGTAATGTTCGTGTGGGTTGGATTGGGCTCCATCCCATCCCACATAAACCCTTGTTCCATAAGATTGGTTTAAATTTCCTAAAACTAACTCATTTTCTATCCCCAATTTTCTGATTTCCTATTACCATATAAACCTGAACTCATAAAACAATGAAAGTAAAATATCTTTGCAGCAATGTAAGGGCAGGAATTTTTGTGTATTTCGTTCTCTGTTTTATCCCCAGCATCTAGAAAAATGCCTGATACATGGACACGTGTCTAGAAATTTTGATTAATGAATGTATTTGTCCTTTTTCTAGATTTAATTAATCCCCACATTGAAATACATACCTACCAAGCATTATATATGCAAGATTTTTCCCAATAATATTCTATTCTTGCCTCAGTTGCACTTGGCTGGACCCATCTACTAGGCAGCCCCATGTCATCTGTTATGGACATAGTGGGAGAAATATTTTCTAATGGGTGAGTATTAGTTTTTAAAAAAGCATGAAAGACACTAAAATTCCCAAACATTGACCTCAAAACTTAAAATTGAAGGAAAAAAATTACCCAAGAGTAATTTCTAACTAAGACTCAGGGCATGTAGCTCTAGCAAGTAGCATGAATGTATTTAATGTAGTTTCCTACTTATTAACATTTATCAGAGGGTTTACATTAGAGGATTAATTTGAAAATACAAATAGTTCAATATGGTATCATAGGAAGTGAAATAAATTTGAAAATTCTTTTATCTAAAAACACAATTATGACTTATCTATGGATTTTTAACTATTTTTCTATATCACTTAAAACTTTGATGATCCTGTGTTTTGAAAGAGGAGGATGATGTTTTTCAAAAAAGAGTATTTAAAAAGAGGTCCATGGTATTTAACTCTATATAGTCAAGGTCTGGGATGCTTATGGTGATTTGAAAAGTTTCATAAACACTGGTTAAACTTAAGCAACATTTTCTTTGCTCAACCTAATAAGGCCCTCATTATATAAACCCAGGAAACTTTTTTGACACCTTTTCTCAATGCCTATAACTTTACCTCTATTCATAATTATTCCATATCAGAGAAAATACACAAAATAAAGCAAACCAGCAAAATACTCAGCAGAGTAATTCAAGCTGACTTCTACAGTTCCTTCAGAAACATCAAGAATGTATTCCTAAGGGCCAGTGTTTTTCCACTTCTTATTTGCTCAGTCTCCCAAACCTATATATGTTTGCAATTGCCCATATTTGTCTCTCATTTACCAATTCTTTTTGTTCCTTAAAAAAAAATCCTCAGTATGGTAATAAAAACAGGAATTGTCAACAATTATTTAAATTAATATTTTTGAGTGGTATGTCCCAATACTAACCTGTTAAGTTTTCATCAGATATATGCATACATTCTATTTTAGAAAAGAAAATATTGAAGAGAAGAAAATATTGAAGATAAGAGTAGGAAAGTGATTTTTTCCCCAGGTCATTCATCCAGTAAGTGAAACTGGACTTTACCACCCCAGATGTTCTGTTTTTTATACATCTCCAGTGCTTTGTGTATATTTCCAGAGATTCATTAAATGTGTGAGTAGACAATTTAGTTAGTAGTCTGTTGGAATTGGAAAAGTCAGATGGAACTCTTAAAAACAATTTCAACTCAAAAGACTTTGCCATATTTACCAATGTTCATCTATTAAGTATTTATTATTTTGACTGATATTTGATGCTATTCTCTAGGTCACATGAGGTTATTCCCTAGTGCGCCCACGAACAAGCACTCTATCTATTTGATGAGATATATGCTTACCATGATTCTCTTTTATTTGATCTTCTTTATGCTAGTCACACTTATAATTGTACCATGTAACTTAAAAGAAATGTTATGTAAGACAATGGAAGGAGTGAGAACTGCAGAGTAGTACCATTTATTTGAAATTCTGTAACTTTTGTAAGTTATTTGGGCTCTGTATTTACTTTAGCAATACATGTTACTAAAATATAACTAAATTTAGGAATAGAAAAAAATACTAGAGGAAACTCATAAAAATATAGAATGATTCTGAATTTAGAGTACTTTGCCAGTATCTTCAAAATCATTCTCAATTTAAAGAACTCAACTGGATGTTATAGATGACATTTCATAAGTATACTTCATAAATGAAAGATAAGGCAGACTAGCCACTATTATGACCAGACCTAAGGGAAAATTAGCTCTACATAAAAGATTATTGGGTGAATGTATTTTCTTATGTTCTAAATTAAATAACAGTGTTTAAGCTATATGGCATAATTTTGTTAATGATTCCCTGCTATAACCAATGTTTTGCCTTAACCCAACATATACTAATCCCAATATAGACAAAGTGAAAATTTCTAATAACATAAGTAAATTGGAATACGAGAAGCTAGGTTTAGGATAAAAGAGAGTAATGGAAATAGGAAGCCTATTTTGGAGACTTTACATTACAGAATAAGACTAAAATTGTGCTTGAAAAATGTCATAGAATGAGGCATATGACATAAAGATGTAAGATTACACTAGATGATCTCTTGAGGACAGTTATGACTGTCACTACGGGATAGCAAACAACTTCTCTACTTTAGTATATAAAATAATGTGTAGCAGAATAATATGTCGTTTTTGTCTGAGGAAAGTAATATGAAAAACTAGAACTATAAGGCTGTCTATAAGAATGGAATCAGCTGTAAGTCAGGGAAACTATAAAGCAAGGCATTTGTGTATAAATTTGTAAGTCAGATGTTATGCTGTTAAATGTCTGTCTGTTTATGGCAATACAATAAATAAAGAGCTAAGACTAGATGTTAGTCAATTAAGACAAAGTTTCCATATAAAATAAAGGATTATATTGTGTTTTATTTACAATTGGCATATTACTTTATTGTCTTTTATCTGGCATTCAAGGTAAGGAGATTCTTGCTATCAGATTTTTGGTCTGTAAGATCTGTTCCTACCTATGTCTATAACTGCTGCTCCTATATTCCTTGGAGTTTCTTTATCCTTATAGCCAATCATGTCACTAGTTAACAATAGTCCAGTTTCCTGTTAGAAGATAAATATTTCTTACATTAAATATTTCCTTTTCAAATTATAGTCATCCCCCATAACTGTAAGTTCTGTATCTGTGAATTTAACCAAGTATGTATTGAAAATATTTGGGAAAACAAACGGATGATGTATCTGTATCAAACATGTTCACACTCTTTTTCTTGTCATTATCCCCTAAAAAATATAGTATTACAACTGTTTACATAGCATTTACATTGTGTTAGTTGTAGTAATTAACCTAGAAATGATTTAAAATATGTAAGAGAATGTGCATATGCTATGTGCAAATACTACCTTATTTTTTATAAGGGACTTGAGCATTCACGGATTTTGATGTCCACAGCAGGTCCTGAAACCAATCCCCCACGGCTAATAAAGAGAAATTCTACCGTGTGATTTCTGTTTCCTGAATGGATACATATTGTTACAAAAATGGGTCTTATTTATTACAAATTAAATCATTACTGAAGTCCAGCTTGACAATTTTAGCATGACAGATTTTATTACAATATAAATTATTGGACTGCTACTCCTCAAGAGTTTTTTCAAACACTACATTAGATATAACTGCAAAAATAAATTTATATTGCATCAAGTTACATTATGGACATCTCCCTAGAGTATATTTACATGTAAATAACGTATTTATTATGTAAGTTGCATCTGTTTAAAATTTTTAAAAATGTGATGAGTTTTTAATTTTGTTTACTACTGTAAAACCACCACCATACTCAAGATATAGAATAGATCTCTTGTGTGTCATTAGAAATCACCCTTCTCTTTATCCCCAGTTACAAGAAACAACTGATTATCTTTTTGTCACTCACTGTGGATTAGATTACATTTTCTAAAATTTTAAATGTGTCTGATTTCTTTCCGTCAACACAATGATTTTGGCATTCATTCCTATTGTGCTTGTTTCAGAGGTTTATTAATTATTATTGCTATTATTCCACTTATGGATATACCCTAGTTGGGTTATCTATTCATCAGTTGATAGATGATTTCTTTTTCATGTTTGGCTTTTGTATTAATAAATAAATGTCCTATGAATATTTATCTACAAGTGTTTGTGTGGACATATCTTTTTATTTCCTTTGATTAAATAACTACAGATAGAATTGCTGGCTTATATGGTGTATTTGTTTAGCATTTTAAGAAATTGCCAAACCAGTTTTTCAAAGTAGTATATAATTGACATTCTTGCTGTCGACGTATAAGAGTTCTAGTTGCTCTAAATCTGCATGAAATATTTGTATTTTCAAAATTTTTTTTAAAAAATAGATTTGAACAGACACTTCAGTAAGGTCCTTGAAGACAAATGATATGCAACACCATTATTTAGGAAATTCAAATATAACTACATAAAGACATTACTGCCAAATGTTTACCAATGAATTGCTTTAGCATCTTCATTGAAAAACATTGATGATATATGAGTGGGCCTATTCTCAATTCTCTATTTTTTTTTCTATCCTTCTATATAGATCTGTTCTTTTCTCAATTCCACACTCTTGATCAGGATCAGCAAACTGGGCCTGCTGTCAATTTTTGTAAATGAAGTTGTATTGAAACACAAGCTTATTCGTTTATGTATTGTCCATATCGCTTTCATGCTACAGTAACAGAGTTGAGTAATTGTGAAGAGACAACACACATGGCCTGGAAAAGATAAGGTATTTACTTTCTGTTCTCTTTCAGAAAAAGTCTGTGAACCTAGAGTTTTGATTAATGCAACTTTATAGCTTGAAGTCATATGTAATGTTTTTCCTCCACCTGTGTTTTTCTATTCTTAATTTACTTTGTTTTTAAATTGTAAGTTTATGCATTTCTGTTATCAGATAATTTTAGAACTGACAAGTCACTTTAAAAAAGTCTGCTTTTATTCTGATTGGGATTGTTGATAAAAGATTATGAGATCTGTGGAAGAAAAAGGGAGACATTCATTTTTGATAAACAACAATCTGCAGATAGGGGAGACACAGTTTTAAGTACAACTGAATGTGTGCTCTTGAAAGAACAAAGAAAGGATCTTGCTTAAACAGAGAAAATTCCAGTCCCAGTTCTCAATCACGTCTATTTATGCAAATAAATAATTCAACTTTGTTCAGTTCCAATTGGTTGAGATAGTTAGGCCCTAATTGGGTGATTTCTAATCCCCAAATCGAAGTCTCTGTTGAATGTTTCTTCCAAATCACCACAGGGGCTTTTGGGCTTCAGTTTATTTTGAGTTTGTTATAGGAACAGTTCTGGCTCCAGAGCATAAAATAAGATGCTTGTCAAGAGCTGTGTTTCTGAGCAAAAAGAGTGTATGATCCCTCTTCTCTCACTCCAACATGGCTTTTTCGTTCTCTTTTATTAATATGGGTATCTCCATCAGTCAGAGAATCCATTTTGTCTGGAGAGTTTAAGGTCTTATTTACAGTTTCATTTCACAGGATTTTATGTATATGTAAAATATGTGTGTGCACATATATACACACACACATACATAATATATATATACATATTTCCAGATGGTTCCCAAATATTATGTTCATTAGTATTTTTTGTTTTTTACTATTTCAGCTTCTTGTTATTTCAAAATATTATGGGGGGTACAAATGTTTTTGGTTACATGTATTGATTTTATTATGCTTGAGTCAGGGTTATAAGAGTGTTCATCACCTAGGTAGTATTCATGGTACCCATTAGGAAGGTTTTCACCCAACCCATCTTTCCTCTCCCTGCTGCTTGATTTCCACCCAGTTTTACTTTTCTCTGCACATATGTATGTTCATTGGTTAGTTCCAATTTAATAGCGAGTACATGTGGTATTTGTTTTTCCATTCTTTAGATACCTAACTTAGGATAATAGTCTCCAGTTCTATTCAAATTGTGGCCAAAGACCTTAATTCACCCTTCTATGTGGCTGCATAGTATTCTATGATATACATGTACCACATTTTGTTAATACACTTATGAACTGATGGACACTTGGATTGATTCCATGTATTCTCAATTGTGAATTGTGCTACAATAAACATTTGTGTGCAGATGTCTTTTTTATACAATGTCTTTCCTTCCTTTGGGTAGATGCCCAGTAATGGTATTGCTAGATAAAATGGTAGTTCTACTTTTAGCTCTTTCAGGTATCTTCATAATACTTTCCACATACGTTGTAATATTTTTCAGTCCCACCAGCAGTGTATCAGTGTTCCTATCTCTCTGCATCCACACCACCATTTATTATTTTGGGACTTTTTGACAAAAGCCATTCTCACTGGAGATAAGTGATATCTTATTGTGTTTTTGATTTCCCTTTCCCTGATGATTAGAGATATTGAGCATTTTTTCATATGTCTGTTGGTCATTAGCCTGTCTTCCTTTGAAAAGTTTCTGTTTACATTTTTTGCCCACTTTTTAATAGGGACTTTTATTTTTGCTGATTTTCAATAAAATACTAGCAAACTGAATTCAAAAGCACATCAAAAAAATAATCCACCATGACCAAGTGGTATTCATCCCAAGGATGCAAGAATGGTTCAACATACAGAAATCAGTAAAATGTGATTCACCACATAAACAGAATCAAAAACAAAGACCATATGATCATCTCAATAGATGAAGAAAAAGCATTTGACAAAATTCATCACCTTTAATTATAAAATCACTTAACAAATTAGACATAGAAGGAACATATCTCAAGATTATGAAAGCTGTATATGACAAACCCACAGGCAACATCATACTGAATGGGGAAAAATTGAAAGCATTCCTACTAAGAAATGGAACAAGACAAGTGTGCCCATTGTCACCACTTCTTTTAACATAGTGATGGACGTCCTAGCCAGAATAATCATACAATATAAAGAAATAAAGGGTATCCAAATCAGGAAAGAGGAAGTCAAACTATCACTTTTTGCTAATGATATGATCTTATATCTAGAAAAACCCCAAAGACTCCACTGGGAAGACTCCTGAAATTGATAAATAAATTCAGCAAAGTCTCAGATTATAAAATCAAAGTACACAAATCAGTAGCATTCCTGTAAACCAATAACAGTCAAGCTGAGAGTCAAATCAAAGACTCAATACCATTCACAATAGCTACAAAGAAAATAAAATACCTAGGAATAGACTTGACCAAAGAGGTAAAAGGTCTCTAAACACTGAGGAAAGAAATCACGGACAACACAAATAAACATAAAAACATATCATGCTCATGGATAGGTAGAATCAGCATTGTTAAAAAGTCCATACTAGCCAAAGTGATTTAGAGATTCAATGCAATCCCCATCAAAATACCAATGTCATATATCACAGAGGTAGAAAAAACAATTCTACACTTTGTTTGGACCAGAAAAGAGCCCTAGTAGCCAAAGCAATCTTCAGCAAACGGGACAAATCTGGAGGCATCAGATTACCAGACTTCAAACTATACTAGGCCATACTAACCTAAACAGCATAGTATTGGAACAAAAATAGAGACATAGACCAGTGGAACAGAACAGAAAACCAAGATATGAAACCATCCACCTGCAGCCAACTGATCTTTAACAAAGTAGGCAACAATATACACTGGGGAAAAGAAGCCCTATTCAATAAATGGTGCTGGGAAAATAATCTACCTAGATTTAGTCTCCTTTCAAAATTCTCAAGTAATTTTATTTTAAATTTTATCCAGAGTTTATAATTGGTATTTACCATCCAAATTGATTACAACATTTTAAATATCAGAATAATACATGATCATTTTGAATAGCAATAGAGCTACAGTTTAAAATAAGTAATAAGTGATCATTGATTTCTTAAACAATTAAGAATATTTACTTCAAATTTAACATCCTTGTTTAATGATAGGGACCTAATAAATATAGACAATAACAAAATATTAGATATGGAATGCCTATCATGATACGTCTCTGTTAAAATCACATGTAAACTTAATCTAAGTATGCTCTCACATATTTATTGTTCATTCAAAAGTCAAATAGATAATAAAGACCCTTTAGAGCCTTATATTACTCTAGATTCTTAGGTAAAACTTTTATTTTTCTTGAGATGACAAAATTTATTTATTCAAGATCCTTGTAGTTTATTATAGAGTATGCAGTAGATTGTGCAAATAAATTTTATTGAAAGTGATTCACTCTTAAATAAAATGTGCATCTACCTTTGAGACTCCTAACTTCATATCAAAATAACACCCAAGTATAATATATAATATATAATCAAATAGTATAAAGTATGTACACTTTTATTTCAAGACTTTTGTTGAAAGCCCATAATGATATGAAACTGCCTCATTTGCTGTATTTTTTTTTCAGAGAGACGCCTTTAAGATTTGTTCTTGGTAATGCTTCTAAGTAATGTATTCATTTCCATAGCCTTACATATTTTATTATAGCTCTCAAATATATAACCTTTGTCAAATACCAAGCTCAGTTCAACAACTCTCAGTGGTAATACTAAACTTCCTTTCTAATTCCTTAAACTGTAACCTAATATCCTTATTGTCTTGCTTCCTTGCACCTGTTGGTAATTTCCAAGCATTCAAATGTCAGGTGGTTGGGTGTGCTAGCTGGGAGAGCATTTTTTCTTACTGTGGGTAGTTTTTCGCCCATTACTAAGTATGCCTCTTTTTATGGGCAGGATAATGATATTCATTGGAAACTGTCTGCTAGAGAACTAGGCTGAACAGTGCAGAAAATCTGCATCACAATGCACTGCCCTTCTTTTACTACTGTGAGATAGGAGTAGAGTTTTAAGGACATTTTCTACGACCTTCTCTATGTAGTTCATGTAGAAAATTGGCTTGGGATCTGATTATTGATGAGGATATCTCATGAGAATATTAATCAAGTAATAGCATGAAAAAATTGCAACCTGCATTTTTTAATTCCTTCTCAACTCCCCCGTCTTCTTTTTCTCTTCTTTTTTAAAGAAAATATTTCCCTTTTGAAAATTAAAGAGGAGGAATAGATAAGATGCAAAATAATAACTTTTACAGGTACATATGGCTCTCTGCTGACATACAAAAGGATAAAGCAGAGATTTTAGGAAGAAGCCATGTGAGAGAAAAGAGAAAATCATTTCATTATATCGTGACCTGGTACAATCACGGGTGAGTAATCTAATAATCGGCGTTCTGTAGGTCATTTGGGAGTCCACACACCCAATTTCAGAACCACACTCGTTAATTTTGTGAGTGCTATGGTATCCGTAGTTCAAAGGCAGCTTTGAATAGGTACCAAAACATTAGGAGTTAAAATATTTTTTTCAAGTAAAATATTTACCAGTGAACATATTGTTGATTTCCAGGCAATTAATTGAGGCCAAAGATTCAATGGTGGATAAAACATATATGATCCCAGGTCATGTGTAACTTAAAGCCACATGTGGTAAAGAGAGTAATTAAATAATTTAAGTGGTAAATTGTAAACTGTGGTAAGAACAATGAAGAAGAAACAGTACAGGAAACTATGTGGTCATGTAACTGCAGAATCTGCTTTAGTCCTAGGCTTAATGAAGCCCCTTTGAGGTACTAACACTTGAACTGTGAACTGAAGGCCAAATAGAAATTAACAAAACGAACAGGGCAAAATATTATGGCCAGCCAAGTAAAGAATATAGCAGCTTCACAAGGATTTGAGGTGGCACTGGTTGCAGCATTTTTGTGAAACTGCTAAGACATTATCATAACTAAAAAAAGGAGAGCATGTAGAAAATAAATCCAAAATGGCCAAATGATATAAATATATCATTTATATAGGACTTTGAAACCATACTAACATTAGGATCTATATTCTATGAGTCATAAGATAGCTTGGAGAGTTAAGAAGAAAATTGACATGCTCAGATTTGCATTTTTTAATAATATGATCTCTGTGGCATGAGTATAGTTACCATATTGGATATAACAGATATAGATATGGAGATACTATTTAGGAACTTATTAACTTTAGGAGGAAATCTGCCCTTCCTTGATGAAATTTTAGGCTAGTGTAGTGGTACCCAAAGTGAAAAGAAGTTGATTAATTTCAGAGATATTTATTGTAGTGAACGTGATAGAGTGGACTTGATGATGGACAGCTCATTTTATAATATAAGCAGACCGGTGTCATGATTATAAGGTTTCTGGCTTGAACAACATGCATAAGTCAACCATGTATAGGTAGTAAATGAAGTCATGACTATGAATAAAATCTGCTTCAATATCCTGTCTCAGTTTCTAACATAAACCGGACCTTGAGAGGAATTTAAAGATATGAACCAGTGAAAAGCAATGATTTCTGTAATATATAACAAATTATCTTATTTTTTTACAACTATGTGCAGGGCCCTAAATAAGTTGATGCTAGGGACATAATAACAATTCCTTCCTTCAAAACATTGGAGTCCAGTATAATTTACATTAAATATATAATTTTTTAATCAAATATTTTTTTGTTTTAAAAAAATTATTTGCTTTCAAAATGTTGACATCTAGAAATATTTAAGTCTTAAACATATTTAATCCTAAAATAGTTTTCAAAGAACAAGTATATATAATGACAACAAAAACTTCAGGTCTTACTTGAGTTATTTGTATCAGATTTAAGGAGTTACTTACAAATATTCTTAAGGGAAATTTAGGTATAAACTGTGCTGTTTAATCAAATTTTGCAAGAAATCACAAACATCCAAAGGGAATATAGCCACAGTGTGGTAAAACAAAACAAAACAAGAAACAGCTAGTAATGTAGCAGTGACATTTCTATAAGAACTAAGGTTCACAAGTAGAGATGTTGAGGCTCACATAAACACCTTGCATTACACATTACGTTTGGCATTATTTGTGGCCACCATAATTATAGAAATTACAGGTGGGCGTATGTGCAATCAGAAATATCTATGCATATAGGTTACCATGTAGATTTACCAACCATGAAAATCAGAAATTAATGCTTTAAGTAAATGCAATTATATTCAACTTCAAATAGATGTCTCACAAAATATAAGGCAAAAACAGCAACATCTAATTATAGATATAGATTTCTGCCTGAACCTAGAATTTATTAAATTGAATATCACTTTATCAGATTATCAAAAAATCAATATAAGCCTGAAATTTTTCAAACTTTGATGGAAATAGATAAAATGTATGGAAATATGTGGACTAATTCTTAGTAACTTTATAACACCCTTATTTGAATGCAGATTCCTTCAGTATAACAGGATATACACTCTCCTTGAATTTGGATTTAATGTATCAATTAACAATAAAAAAAATTGAGATCCTACCTTCAGTGTTACCAAAATCAGCAGTAATGAGATATCAGTAGCTGATCAATTTTAAGTTATAATAGAAACAAAACTGGAAATTAAACTATACAATATAAATCACCAGGAATACACACTTTATAAAAAATAATATCAATTATCAAGTATTTCTTTAGGTATGTGCACAACACTGTAAAAGAACAAACAAAAAACGTCATTCTTGAGTTTACAGTAGGCAAGATTTGAATTATTTAAGTTTATCCCTCACAGAGGAGTAAAACATGCAGCTCAGTATATCTCATATCACAAACTAAACCCACCTAGAAAGTAAGGGATCATGTCTTCCCATAGGCACAAATAAATAAATAAATAAATGTATAGATGAAATGCTGATGGTACTAGTCCCTGGAGAGCAGTCTTAAAAATACTTGAGTTCATGTCAGATGTAACGCACAATATTGTGTTCGATTTATGTAAATTAAGACATGTCTTTAAAATAGTACCTCCTCCTATAAAGGGGTACCATGAGGAGCTCCTTTATGATGCTTTAACAGCTCTGTATTTTTATTGTGGTGGTGGTCACATGAATCTTGAGTGATAAAATTGCATAGACTTTTACACACACACACACACACACACACACACACATGCATACATGCAATTGAGTCCATGTAAAAATTGGTGAAATTTGGATGTCTATAGATTGTACCAATGTCAGTTTCTGGTTTTGATATTGCACTATGTTACCATTGGCGGAAGCCAGGTGGAAGATACACATGACTTATGTGCACTAATTTTGCAAACTTCTGTGAGTTTGTAATTGTTTTAGTTTGTTTTCTGTTGCTATAACAGAATGACACAGACTGAATAATTTATTTAAAAAGTAGGCCGGGCATGGTGGCTCACGCCTGTAATCCTAGCACTCTGGGAGGCCGAGGCGGGCGGATCGCTCAAGGTCAGGAGTTCGAAACCAGCCTGAGCAAGAGCGAGACCTCGTCTCTACTATAAATTGAAAGAAATTAATTGGCCAACTAAGAATATATAGAAAAAATTAGCTCGGCATGGTGGCATATGCCTGTAGTCCCAGCTACTCGGGAGGCTGAGGCAGAAGGATCGCTTGAGCCCAGGAGTTTGAGGTTTCTGTGAGCTAGGATGACACCACAGCACTCACTGTAGCCCGGGCAACAGAGTAAGACACTGTCTCAAAAAAAAAAAAAAAAAAAATTAGAGGTGTGTTTAGCTCACGGTTCTGAAAACTTAAAATTTCAAGATCAGGCAGCCACATCTTGTAAGTGCCTTCTTGCTGCATTATCCATGGCAGAAGGACAGGACAATGAGCATGTGCAAAAGAGAGAGGCACCAGGAGCCAGAATAGCTTTATAACAATCCACTCTTTTAATACCTAGCCTACTCCATTAGTGGACATGAATGCATTCATGAGAGCTCTGCCTTCACGACCCAATCACCTGTTATTAGGTCCCACTTCCTCCCAACACCGTTGCACTGGTGATTGTTTACAACACGTGAACTTTTTGATACATAGTTAAACCACAGCAATAATTATTGCAAAGTAAAAAGTTAAAAACACATGGAGTCTAAAAAATTTGCTTGGAAGTGCTATTTTATGACCAACTCTATAAACCGGTTTCAGTTTTCTGCATCATTATGGGTGGCACCTATAAGGAGTAAGCCAAACTGGCTACGTAATTTGGAAAATGAAATTTCAGGGCTTCTTGTTCAAAATTGTTAAAAATTTTAGGTAAAGCAACAGTAAAGCATTGACCCAGGTGTGGGGCCCTTCCAAAGGTAGAGTCATGTGACAGCACAGGTCACATGACAGTGAAGCTGCCCCTGGGAGCTAGAGAGGACTTTGGTCCTCAAGTCAGTTTTGTTAAATAGGGAAACCAAACATAAGTTCATCTGGATACATGGATGAAATGAAAATATTGGAGTTCCCCTAAAATGTCCTGGCTATCTCACTAAAACTGAAAATATTTATCTGAGATAAAGACAAACATTAAATGCAGAAAGCCTCGTCTGTGCTATGTAACTTATGATGTTTTGTGAATGTTCTCAAAAGTGGCTTTGAAAGCAGTGCCACTGCAGTTTGGGGCATTTTACCTATAAGGACTATACTGAAAAATAAAGGACATAGTAGTTGAAGTCCCTTTGAAAACTTCGAAAACCATAAATTAGATTTAGAAAATATTTGATAACTTTTATAAAAAGTAGTAATAGTAAAGCCTCTTATGTGAGTAGTTTTCCCAGGGTTTTTCCTCACCTTGTTGCTTCTTGCATTTTGAAAGAGACCAACCTAGGATGGCTCTGATCACACATTCATCTCTTTTACAGTTGTCAAGTTTTCTTATAAAGATAGCTTGAAAAAAAGTTTGCTCTGTAATCTGATATGGCTGCCAAAGTTAGTTGTTGAGCAATGATAAGTATTTAAATTATTTTACTGATAACTACTGGATTTGTAAAGCTTTGTCAGATTCCATCTCATTCTGGGACATACATGCAAACCAACATTATGAATGTATTTTTAAAAATCAGTATTAGTAAAATGAAACCTGTGAAACAATGTGAGAATGAATAACTTCCATTCAAACTTCTTTTCCTTCTTTTCGGAGGAGTAATTATTTTCAAATTCATTCCAGAAATACATTTTTTAAAGATATAAACTTTACATCACCATACAGGATCTAATGAAATGTCAGAAGGCATAAAAATGGATATGCAATCACTTAACTGATTTACACTGTTCAATTCACTGTGAAATTCACTATAAAGCTAACTCACATTGAGCATCATCTAAAAGATATTTAGTTCTACAAACATCAGAAAAAGCTTGTGTTAATGCAAGTTCCAGGACAACTTATTAACAGTTTGAAGTATATAAAATATAACAAATCTGTATCTATTAAACATGTAAGGCACAAAAGAAACTTTGATCAACATTTCAAAATTATTAATATTTTTATTTATTTATTTCAAAATATTAAGGAATCACAAATGTTTTTGTTACATGGATACCTCGTATAAGGCTTAAGTCAGGGCTTTGCTGTGCCCATTAATAGAATAGGGTTCACTGTACCATGGAGGTAAGGTTTGGTTGCTCATACTCCCTCCCATCCATCCCAATTCTTGCTATGATGCCTCTAGATTTATTCTTTTTGCTTAAGATTATATTGGCTATTTGGGTTTATTTTTGGTTCCAAATAAAGCTTAGGGCTATATTTCCTAGATTTGTGAAATAGGACATTGGTTTTGGATGAGGATTGCAATGAATTGGTAAACCACACTGGGCAGTGTGGACATTTTAGCAATGTTGATTTTGTCAATCCATGAGCAAGAGATATTTTTCCATTTGTTTGTGTCATCTGTGATTTCTTTCATCAGTGTTGTACAGTTTTCCTTGCAGAGATCTTTCACCTCCTTGGTTAAGTATATTTCCAGATATATTATTTTCTTTGTAGCTATTGTGAATGGTATTGAGTCCATGATTTGATTCTCAGCTTGATTGTTATTAGTATATAGAAATTCCACTGATTTGTGTGCACATTAATTTTGTAACATGTGACTTTGCTGAATTTATTTATTAATTCTAGGAGTCTTTTGGTGAAGTCTTTATGTTTTTCTAGATATAAGATACAAGATCACATTGTCAACAAACAGGGACAGTTTGACCTCCTTTTTCTCAGTGTGAATGCTGATTATTTCTTTCTTTTGCCTGATTTCTCTGGCCAGGACTTCCAAAACTATGTTGAGTACAAGTGGTGATAATGGCACACTTGTCTTATTCCAGTTCTTAGAGGAAATGCTTTCAACTCTCCTTCATTCAGTAAGATGTTGGCTGTGGGTTTGTTACATATGGCTTTTATAATTTTAAGGTATGTTCCCTCTATGTCTAATTTATTGAGAGTTTTCATTATGAAAGAGTGCTGCTGGGTTTTGTTGAGTGCTTTTTCTGCATCCATTGAGATGATCATGTAGTCTTAGTTTTTGCTTCTGTGTATGTGGTGAATCACATTTATTGATTTATGTATATTGAACCATCCTTGCATCTGTGGGATGACACCCACTTCATCATGTGAATTATCTTTTTGATGTGTTGTTGATTTCTGTTGCTAGTATTTTTTTGAAGAAAGTGCATCTATGTTCATAAGGGATATTGATCTGAAGTTTTCTTTTCTTGTTGTGTCCTTCTTGGGTTTGATATCAAGGTGACAGTGGCTTCATAGAATGAGTGAGGGAGGATTCCCTCTTCAATTTTATGGAATAATTTCCTAGGATAGGTACCAGTTCTTCTTTGTAAGTCTGGTAGAATTTGGTGGTTAATCCATCTGCTTCAGGATTTTATCTATTTATGTATTCTTTGATTTGGAGATTTTTTAAATCACTACTTTAATCTCGCTCTTCATTTTTTATCTGTTCTGGATTTCTCTTTCTTCCTAATTTAGGTTTGGGAGGTTGTGTGTTTCCAGGAAGTTATCCATTTTCTCTCTGTTATTGTGTTCATGTGTGCAGAAATGTTCATAGTATACACAACTGATATTTTGTATTTCTGTCATATCAGTTTCATTATTTCCTTTCTCATTTCTGATTAAAATTATTTGAGTCCTCTCTCTTCTCTTTCTTCTTAATCTGGTTAATAGTCTATCAATTTTCTTTAACATTTCAAAGAATCAACCTTTTTCATTGATCATTTGTAATTTATTTTTTTGTTTGTTTCCATTTCATTTAGTTCTGCTTTGAGTTTTTTATTTCTTTTTTTTTTTTCTACTGGCTTTGGGTTTGGTTTGTTCTTGTTCTAGATCTTTGAAATGTGACATTAGGTGGTTAATTTGTGATTGTTCTTTCTTTTTCATGTAGGCATTTAAGGCTATGAATGTTCCTCTTGGGACTGATTTTGAAATATTATATACCCTTTGTCATTCAGTTTGAGGAATTTGTTTTTTTTCTATCTTAATTTCATCATTGGCCCAAGGATTATTCAGCAGCAAACTTATTTAATTTCCCTGACTTCATGTAGATTTGAGTGTTTCTTTTGGAATTGATTTCTAGTTCTAGTTTTATTCCACTGTGGTGTGAGAAGAAACATAGTATGATGTTGTTTTTCTAAATTTGGTGAGACTTGTTTTGTGGCCTATGATATGATCAATCTTGGACAATGTCTCATGTACTGATGAGAAGAATGTATAGTCAGTAGTTTGGGGGTAGAATGTTCTGTAAATGTCTGTTAGATTCATTTGTTCTAGAGTCTCCTTTAACTCCAGTGTTTCTTTATTCATATTCTGCTTCAGTGATCTTCCCAGTTTCTGTCAATGACCTATTGAAATCCCTGGCAAATAAGATGCTGCCTTTTATTTCTTTGCTTAGATCTAGCAAAACCTGCTTTATGTATCTGTGAGTTCCTGTGTTAGGTGCACATATATTTAGGATTAGGTTCCTGTTGAATTGCCCCCTTTACCATTATATAATGATAATCTTTGTATTTTTTTTTTTACCATTGTTGATTTAAAGGCTATTTTACCTGATATGAGAATGCCTATGCCCACTCACTTTTGGTTTTCATTTGCATGGAATTTTTTTTCCATCCCATTACCTTGATTCCTGGTGATTTAGATGTGTTTCTTGGAGACACCAATATTTGTGGTATGTTTGTTCATCCACTCAGCCAGTCTATCTTTTTAAGCCCGGCATTCAGATCATTCACATTGAGTGTTAATATTTATATGTGGGATACTGTTCTGTTAATCATGTTGGATGATACCTTATTGTTCTGTTTTCCCTCTTATGCTATCATTTTATCAGAGCTGTGAACTTTTAACTTTGGGGTGTTTTTACACTGGTGGGTATCTATTTTCCTGTTCCATGCATAATGCACTTTGAGCATTTCCTATGCTCAGGTCTGATAATGACAAATATCCTTAGTGTTTGCTTGTCTATAAAAGTATTTATTTTTCCATCATTTATGAAACTTTGCTTTGCAGGATACAAATTTTTGGCTGACAGTTGTTCTGTTTAATAAGACTAAAAACAGGCCGGGTGTGGTGGCTCACACCTGTAATCCTAGCACTCTGGGAGGCCGAGGTGGGCGGATCGCTCAAGGTCAGGAGTTCGAAACCAACCTGAGCAAGAGCGAGACCTCGTCTCTACTATAAATAGAAGGAAATTAATTGGCCAACTAAAAATATGCAGAAAAAAATTAGCCAGGCATGGTGGCGCATGCCTGTAGTCCCAGCTACTTGGGAGGCTGAGGCAGAAGTATCACTTGAGCCCAGGAGTTTGAGGTTGCTGTGAGCTAGGCCTATGCCACGGCACTCTAGCCTGGGCAACAGAGTAAGACTCTGTCTCAAAAAAAATATATCCATACATTTATATATATATATATATATATATATATATATATATATTAAAAATAGGGCTCCAATCCCCTCCAGCTTGTAAGGTCTCCACTGCAAAGTCTGCTGTTAGCCTGATGGGTTTTCCTTTAGGAATAGTTGCCATTTTTTGTCCTGCAGCTTATAGAATTTTCTCCTTCCTTTTGACTTTAGCTATGCTGAAGACTATGTGTCTTGGAGATACCCTAATGACTATTAATCTTCCCAGTGTTCTATAATGATCTTGTACCTTCATATCTGAATTTCTGATGATACCAGGGAATTTCTACTCAATAATTCCCTTGATTAGGTTTTCAATTAGCTTTTAATTTGTCTTCTTATCCTTCTGGGATACCTATATATTGGCTTGTTTCACATAGTCTCATATTTCTCTGAGTGATTGTTCATTCTTCTTTTTCTTTATTGTTTTTCTTGCATCTTTGACTGACTGAGTTAATTTGAAAGCCTTGTCTTCAAGCTCTGAGATTCTTTCCTCTGCTTGGTCTAGAATGTTGTTGGAACTTTCTGCTGTATTTTGTAATTCTCTAAATGACTCTTTCATTTCTTTAAATTCTGTTACATGTTTTTTTATGTTGCCTATCTCTTTAGAGAGTTTTTCATATTTTTCATTTATGTTCTGAAATTGTTTTGGCTTCTGTGTGTTGGTTTTCAACTTTCTCTTCAATCCCATTCATTTTATTTGCCTTTCATGTTCTAAATTCCATACCTGACATTTTGCCAATTTCCTTTTGCATGGGGTCCATTGCTGTGGATCTATTGTGATCCTCGAGGGTACCAAAATAGCTTGCTTTTTCATGTTGTCAGAATTCTTTTGCTGGTTTCTTCTCATCTGAAACTTCTTCTCTTAGCTCAATATTGATAGGTTTGTGGCTCACCTGTTTTTCTTTGGTGGGGACTCCCCTATTTAGTGAGAAGAAGTAAAGATCCCTAAATAGTGCTTTTATGTTATCCTCTGAAGGATTGACTTAATAGGAGAGAGGAAGATGTACTCAGAGCCTATAGCACAGCTATTCTATGTCATCTCCTTCCCCTGTGTTTGTCACAGTCTGAGTTGGTGCTGGAAAATATTCATATGGAGTGGTGAGTTGGTCCCCAGAACAAGTATTATAAGCTCAGGTAAAGGGCTGGGTAAGTCCCTCTCCACTGTGGCAGGTGATGTGACCTTGATTGGCTCCTGGGTAGGTCCTGGGATCTTGTTGAGTGGCTGGAAATCTCCTGGGACTGCAGTCAACAGCTGGGAAGGTTGCAAGACCTTTGCCAGTGCCTGGGCATGTCACAGACCTTGAAAGGCACCTGGGAGCATCATGGGACCTTGGCAGGTGCCTGAATGCATTACAGTACTGCATCCAGTGGTGGGGCCTGTCACAGGACTTTGGCAGGTACCTGCATGGGTTGTGAGAACTTGGAGGGCACTTATGCGGGGCACAGAACCTTGGCAGGTGCCTGGACAGGTTGGGGGACCTCAGTTGGTGCCTGGGTAAATCATGGAACCTCAGGTAGTGGCAGGGTGGTTCATCAGGCTGCAGCAGTTGAGCCACCCACAGCTGACAGGGCCAGGGAAAAGTACAACACCTTGCCAGGGAGTCATGGTAGCTGGGACTCTCCTTCTGTCCTGGTCCTATTGAAAGCTGCTGTGGCGCTACTTAGGTAGCAGTGATGGTTCTATCAAGATGGTGAAATTGTAATGGCAGATGCTGAGGGCTGATGGGCTCCTGCTCTGCTTGGATCCCTAGGAGGCGACCAGTGTGGGGGATGGGGAGTACATGTCACCCAGTCACAGTGCACATGAGAGTGCCTGCCCTGCCTGTTCCCTTTCTGACCTGGCAGAGCTAATAGGGAGGTAGCTACAGTGGAGCCCACTCTTCTGCAGGCTGGGTGCTCTGGGGCTGAGAGTACAGAATGGCATCTGTTGCAGCAATCTGGGACTGGAAGCTGGTAGTGCCCCACTGTGCCCACTCTCCAGTGCAATGCTGCTGCACAGCCTCCAAGCAGCTCTCTGATTAGTTCAGAGGCTTGCTGTGGTGGGGGAGCCGACCACAGGTTGCAGTGTGTACTGGGAGACTAGGGAGCCCTGGGGATTTCTCCTCTGACCCTCCCCACATGTAGATGCTTCCCCAGGTATCTTTTTATCTTGCCAAGTCGATCACCTGCCTCTCTCTTCCCCACGTTGGGTGCCTCCAGTTACCTCTCTGATGATTCAAAATGCGCTCTTGAGACAGTCCATCAGCAATTGAACCTCTACCTGCAAACTTTGAACCTCTCCTTGAGAATGGAGAGTGCAGGCTGCTTATAATCCATCATCTTGCCCCTCCTCAAAATTATTAATTTTTAAGTGTCTTATATGAGTCCAAATTGTAAATTTTTATTTAATTATATAAATTACTTGATGAGTTTATAATATTTTTATAATGTACTATTTTATAAGTTATAACTTATTTATTACTTCCTTTCAAAATGACTTCCTAAGCCTCTTAACAGATTATACTAATTTAAAGCTTGTTTATAGAAAAGTTTTGTCAGCAACTCTATATTGTAAAAAAGTGACAGGATATGTTTATATTTTTATATAAGTGTGTTTATATATACACACACATGTATATTAACTGGGATTTTCTGAAAGTAGCTTTTATAGCAATGTCATTAGGGAAAATAAGTAGATCTAAAACAGGGCTCTTTAAAAATATAAAGAATAAATTAAATAAAAAATAAAGAGAAATATTGCAAGTGTATATTGTATACATCTTTGCCTATTTATGAATATACAAATTTATTGTAATCATTTTGACCAATATAACTTTACTTTTGGAAATATACCATGATTAATTTAACCAGTCTCCTATTGAAAGACATTTAAGTTGCTTCCAATTTTTCAATGATACAGACCTCTCTAATACATCCTTATAACTATATCTTTATGCCCTTGTCCATTTTTAGCTTCAGATAAATTGCTGGAAGTGTGTTACTAGAACAAAGGCCATGGAATTTGAAGACTCTTAATGATAAATAGGCTTAAAGAAAGTTTATGCTTCCGCAGTATAATCTATGATAGTGTTCCACATAATTTCTAATAGAAATTTTGTAAGTAAAACTATATCTCATATTTTTTTCTTTAATTTGCTTTATTTTTCTTACAACTGTGGCCAAATATATTACATGTGTTTATTTGCCTTTAGTATATTTTCTAATTAATCCATTTAATTTCTATGTCATTCCTCTCTCATCACCCATGAACTTTTTATATTGGTTTGTAAAATCTCCTTAGTTATTAAAGATATTAAACTGATCTTTCACATATGCTACAGGCTGTGATGCAGTTGCTTGTTTCAGTTTTTTTTTTATCTTACCTTTATTTTCTTTCTTGCATTTTGATTGTAGTGATTTTGCTGTCAAATCTACTATTTTTCTTCATGTATTTTTATTGTTGGTGTTTTGCTAGGAAAATAATTTTATGCCTTAGTAATAGTAATTAAAAATACATTAAACTTTATTCTAATAATTATGGTGTTTTATTTTACATTTCGTAAATATTCCTGTTTTAACTTTGATTCATATCAAATTCATTTTGGTTAAGTTGTAGAAAAAAGCATATAATTTTTTTTTAAATCCAAGTGTCTAATAAGTGCCTCAATCTCATTTTTGAGTATTTTATTATATTTTTTCTATTAATGTCAGACTTGTTTTGGATACTAGATTCTGATTTCTGTTTCTTTGATTTCAGTATTTATTACAGGGGCCAATATCAAACATGGTTAATGTACTTTAATATCTATTAGAGCAAGCTCCTTTTCATGTCTCTCCTCATACACAGTAAGTTGAGCTAGTTCTATACATTTATTTTTCGAAGCCACATGGGCAGAAAGAGCCTCTTCCTGCTCAGCTTATCTGATAAGGGGTGAAAACGTCAGTTTCTAAGAGACGCTTTTTGGCCAACGCAATTTTAAAATTCCACCCATATGAGACTCGATATTATAATAACGTAAGTTTTTACCAAAGTAATTTCTAATTTGAACATACTTCTTATCAATAAGTCATCGCAAGTAACTCAGACTCTAATTTATAGAAACCTCAGTGGTAAACTTAGCCACGTACACAGAATTAATTTATATAATTTTTACCTGACTTCAGATATATCACTTCAAAATAAGACTGTATCTATTGAGGCATTTATTTCCTCTAAGGATAAATTAAAATTTTTCACAGTTAAAATTACCTATTTGAAATATATTATCAGATGAGGAGTCAGAGGTCTAAAAAATTTAAATGACTTTCCCAAAGGCACAAAAATATTTAAGTCCTCAACAGTGAAGAGAAACCTTTCCCCTATATCCAGGTACAATTTCTGTTGCATTTCCCAGATCCTTTCTACTTGATCTTTTATATTACTTTTTTCGACTCGTTTTGCTGCAACCATGCTGAGAATAACGATTTTTTTCTCACCAAGATAATTGAGATATAGTTGGGCAAAGAGGGGAGAACCATGTATGATTAAATGCCTCGGGTACTATGATAGTGCAATTGTAATTGGTAGCTAGATATTAAAACATTTCCAAGTGAAAAATAGAACCTTGGGGACATAGAAGGCCAATCTTAAAGAAGGCTGATGAATTCTCCCGAGGAATACATTAAGAAGGCATCCCACTGCACTCATATATCAACACCTTGAATTCTTCTAAAATACATTCTCACTGTGCTTAAGGTGATCAAGTTTCATCAATTATAATTTCAAGAATTAGAAAATAATCAATTGAAAGACAGTATATATGTTTTCAAGAATACGGTATAGTTTTAAAAATTATGTTTTGAAAAAATATTAATGGTACAAGGGAATATTTTTGATAAAAACCTTGAATGAAATAATATTATGTAGTATGATCCTTTTAAAAATATTTATATATGTGTATTTATATATGTATTTATTTATAAATATGTGTACAAATATATGCATATAACCATAAACTCATTGGAGATAGTTAACCTTGGTAATTTCTAGATATTTTCTTGTTGAGCCCCCTTTTTACATTTTCTGAAGTCTATAATTAATATATAGTTTCCAATCATTAAAAAAAGATATTGAAAAAATATTTCTCCATTTATGTCACAACAGGACTAGAATAACACCTTGATAATGCTTAATATTGAAATAATGTTTTAAAGTTTGTGAACTTTTTCATATATATATTTCATATATATTTCATATATATATTGTCTTGCTATATATAGCAAGACAATAAGAAAGATTAATCTTTCTCAAAAAGGCACTGGCATTACTTGAGGTAAATCAGCTAAGACTTGGTCAATGAACTAAAAATAACAGGAAAAATAAATTTAGTCTTTGCAGAGAAATCTAGTTCTGATTTAAGAGAGCTAGATTAACAGGATACAGTTCAAACAGTAGAAAAGTAAAATTTCTCCTCCCACTGTACAGAAATTTTATGTAATTGTTTTAGTTTTAAATGCCTAAAATAGTGGAACACAGATTTTGTTGATATGAGATTTGGTAAATACAAAAGCTAATGTGAAATCATAATAATCATCAGTAGATCTTGCATCAATTAAAGTTTTAATAAGTAGATATGAAATAAGTCAAAAAATCCAATGTTCATACAAACTTCTGAAAAGTTGGATTCATATGCATATATTGATATGCTAACATAATCCAAAAGATAATTCCCCTAAAGAAAATAATTGCTTCCTCATTGCATCCATCTCATGTGAATTTTGGAGATAATTAAAACAGGCAACACATAGAAATTGCTTATCAGAGTACTTAGCACATAAGTATTCAACTCAATACCTTAGGCTATCTCTAGTATTATCATCATTATTATTTCCCTTATGTGTGAGTAGTATAATTTTTGCTCAAATCACAATAATCTTGTCTATTTAACTGTTCATAGAAAACTTATGAGGGAAGTGTAAGATAAATTATATCAAAATGCACTAACAGATTTTATCTCTTAAATATGATTTTCTGTATGCTTTACTCTTTTATTCAGTGATTCATTTGAGCTTAAGAGGGATGTCAGATGGAAAGAGAAAATGTGTGCTTCTCTTCACCACAAGCTGAATATTTCCTGAGACAAGAAAGTTGAAATGATCTCAGGGATTTAAAATCCTTTTCAGGACTTGAATTGAAAGAAATAATGTTCTTAATTTCATGCTCATTTTAATTGCCTACCACAAAGCTCTCCTATCTAGTTTCTCATATATCAATATGGCACCTACTCAAATAAGTTAACTTTTGTCTATACGGCTGCGACATAACCACATTTATATCCAGTTATAACCCTGACATTCCTACTATGTCATTCAATTTGTCTAGTATATATAAAACATATAAAAAAAAATCCTCCTTCTGCTTTGTGCTTATTTTAAAATATGTCCACAAATTCTTTGACTCTGTTCCCATCAAGAAGTGTAGCTTTACTCCTCTGCCCTCAGTATGAACTGGAATCAGTCCCTTATTTAATGAATAAAATATGGTAGAAGTGAAAATGTATCACTTGAAAGACTAAGTCATGAAAGGTGTGTGGCTTCCTCCTTTCTCTCCCTCAGATCACCGACTCTATGAGAAGCCAGCTGTCTTGTCATGAGATCAACCAACTAGACCTATGGAGAGTCCTACATCACCAGAAACTGAAGTTTCCTGCCAAGTCCCATGTCAACAAGCTTGGAAGAGGATCCTCGAGTCCTGGCCAATTCTTGAGATGACTGCAGCCCTGGTCAACAGCTTAGCTAAAACCAAACATGGCACTCTGAGTCAACATCACTTATTACTTATATCTGTACTATTTTTTCAAATGTTTGATATTATACCTTAAAGTGTAAGTATAAAGTAAACAAAAGCCAGATTATAAGGGTTGACAAAGGTATAATTTTACTTGGTAAAAATACTGCAATTTTAAAAGGATTACCAGAGAAAAATTATTTTTAAAAAGATCTAACATAGGAAAAAGTGTATTTATTCATTACTCATCTTTAATATCATTCACTCGTGTTCAATATAGAAAATAATTTTTAGAATGTTATACCAACGAACATTCTTTCAGTTCTCAATATAAGAATTACTTGTTCTTATTAAACTTGAGTTGTTAAGACAGAATTATTCATAGTACATTATTATAAAGCACCTCAGGGGCATCTCTGACACACAAGCAACAGGATAAACTTATTTTGGTTGCTGCTGGCTTCTCTGTTATGATCCCATAAAAGAAAATAAAAAGCTTTCAAATCACTTGTTTTTTAGAATTCATTCAGCCTATTTTCATAAATCATATATAAGAGGCCAGATACTTTTAAAGTCATGAAAAAAATCTTTTCATAGGTTACATAGGGCCCAGAAGGAAGGCAATCTATTTGTGTTCTAAGTGAACTATTGTTTTATTCTTTTCATATAAGTCCACTTTTACACTCATGATATGCAGTTAGCTACGGAGCTAAACACAGGTCTCAATCACTGACACACATACTAATAACCTCATATTCAAGCTCTGCATTTGGTCAAGGTGTAACCTCAATTTAAACGAAGAATAAAGGAAATCTCTAAGAGATGGCAGTGTTGTCTAGTTTTTAAGTTAACAAGCTTTAGAGTTAGAATTCCTGAGGTTCATTTATGTCCCCAGGGCCACTAGCTTCTTTAGCTCAAGCAAGTCATTTATCCTCTCAGACTTAATCTCCTCTTCTGCAAAGTAGGAAAAATAATAGCCCTTACCTGAAAAGGTTTGGGTGAGGATTCAATGAGATAATGTATATTAGGAACTTGAGAACAGAGGTCAATAAGTACTAGCAGACTGATTTTCTATTACATTTTGTAGAGTTAGATTAAAAAGAAGAAACCATATTATCATTTTAAAAATTAGTATATATGTCAGCTTGCTATCTGAGGATCCTGAAGCAAATACTGTATAATAAATTCTCACTCCTTAACCATGGGATTTTCTGCAAATTTAAGATCCAAAGTCCTTGTAGTGCTTATAAGCACGCTTGGTTAAAACATATGCTGAATTATTCATAATAGTTGAGATTGTCGATGTTTTGTTAAAATTGGAATACATTCTGGTTTTATAATAATCAGTACAGTATCTGTTATTTATTAATCAACACTTGTAAACTGACAAAGTTGTGGCCTCATTAAGCAAATGAACCAAAGCAAGAACAATTAAATAATAAACTTAATGCAGTTTTTGTCATTCTCAAGATTATGCCATAATTGCCAAAATATTGCTGTGTAGATGAGAATGATTTCTCATAGGCCTAACTTCCTGCTCTGGATATACTCCTTATTGAGACTTTTATTGTTTTTGTAGATCTCTGATTATACTCACTATTTATACATATTTTTATTTTTTTATTTTTAACTATTATGGATGGGATGCATAATAATTGTACATATTTGTAAGGTACATGTGATATTTTTATATTTTTATACAATTTATAATGACCAAATCTGGTAATTGGGGTATCCATCACCTTGAACATTTATCATTAATTTGTGTTAGGAGCATTCTAATTCCATTCTTCTAGTTTTTTTTTAAATATACAACAAATTATTGTTAACTATAGTCACTGTATTGTCTGACCAAATACTGGATCTTATTCATTCTAACTATATTTTTGTACTTGTTAATATATACATATATATAAACAGCCATGCATCATTTAATGATGGGATATATTCTGAGAAATGCATTGTTAGACAATTTCATTGTTGTGTAAACATACAGAGTGTACACAAACCTGAGTAATATAGCCTATAACACACTTAGTCTAGATGGTATAGCCTATTGTTTCTAGGTTACAAACTTGTACAGCATGCTATTGTACTGAATACCGTAGACAATTACAACACAATGATACCCATGTATCTAAATATATTAACCATAGAAAAGGTACAGCAGAAGGATGGTTTTATAATCTTATGAGACCACTCACTGTCCATTGCATGTGACCAAGCCATCATTATGTGGCCCATGTCTATATATACAATAGTGATATTTTTCTCATAGATTTCTCTTTCCCAACTGTACAGCTTCATTTGTTTTAGTGGATAGGGAAAGGGCAGTGTAGTTTCAGTGGGAAGGAAAGAGGTTATAAAAGAACTCATGTTCACCAGTGATCATTGATAAACAATACCCCAGGGTAGGCAACCTTAAGGATAATCTTAATTTCTCAGCTATCATCTGCATGACAGTCTAGCAGAGCCAACAAAGTCAATTCTGCTGCACGTGGGGACATTTTGGAAGTGTTAGCATTCTGTAATGATAAACATCTATGAACAATGATCAAAGTAGGCTGTATGTTGTGTAGGGATAATTTTGAGATACCAGCTTTTGGGAAGGAAAAGTGTTCTTGAGTCTGGCTTATTTACCAAGTGGGGAAATAACTGGAGTTTGGTTTGTGGACTAATAGGGCTCGCTGTGAATATTGACTGGGCTAGAATTCCTTCTGTCTTCTATAATAAGCTCCTAGAAATTGTGAGAAGAGTAGCTTTTATTAGTCTCTTGATATAAGAATTAGTTTAGAAGCAAAGTCCAATTACTTTTTATTTTCTATTTCTTTTCTATTTCATTGGCCAAAAACAAGGTTCAATATGTAAAAGCAGTCTATAGTGGACATGGTTATCTTGTTTTTCCCTTTGGTGAGAAACATTCCACTATTTTACCAGTAAATACAAGTAAGTACCTTTGTTAAAGGTTCCTAGTAGATATCATTTGCAATACTAACAATGTTTCTGTCTGCTCTAAAAGTTCTACACTCCTAGGTAATTTTATGAACATTATTTCACTTACTTGCCACAGCAATCTGTATCATTACCCCTAATTTCCAGATAAATAAAATGATACCCAGAAAGATTTAATTAGCATCAAGAATATGAAACAAGTAGAATCCCTATTTAATAAATAGTGTTGGGGAAATTGGATAACAGACTTAAACCCAAGACATGCAACTGTAAGAATTCTAGAAAAGAATGTTGGAAAAACCCTTCTAGGTATCAGCCTAGGCAAAGAATTTATGAAGAACACCTAAATGGCAATCACAGCAGCAATAAAAATTAATAAATGGGACTTGACTAAATTAAAAGGCTTCTTCTGCACAGCCTACGAAACAATCAATGAAGTGAATAGACAATCTACAGAATGGCAAAAATATTTGCATGCTATACATCCAATAAAAGGCTAATAACCAGAATCTACAAAGAAGTCAAGCAAATCAGCAAGAAAGCATCAAACAACCCCATTAAAAGGTGGGCAAAAAACATGAATAGAAGTTTTTCAAAAGAAGATACACTAATGGCCAATAAACATATGAAAAAATGCTCAATGCCATTATTCATCAGGTAAATGCAAATCAAAACCACAATGAGATATCACCTAACTCCAGTGAGAATAGCTTTTATCCAAAGTCCAAAAACAATAGATGCTGCCATGGATCAGGAGAGAACGAAACACTTATACAGTTGGTGAGACTGCAAACTAGTACAACCTCTATGGAAAACAGCATCAAAATTCCTCAAAGAACTAAAAGTAGACCTACCATTTGACTCATCAATCCCACTACTTGGTATTTACCCAAAGGAAAAAAAGTATTTTTATCAAAAAAGACACTTGCACTTAAATGATTATTGCAGTACAATTCACAATTGCAACGATGTGAAATCAACCCAAGTGCCCATTAGTTCATGAGTACATTAATAAAATGTGGCAAATATACACCATGGAGTACCATCCAGCCATGAAGAAATGAATTAATAGCTTTTGTGACAATCTGAATAGAACTGGAGATCATTCTCTTAAGTGAAGTATCACAAAAATGGAAAAAAGAAACTCCACATGTACTCACTATTAAATTGGACCTAAACAATCAGCACTCATGAACATAGATGGAAGTAAAACTCAGCGCAAATCAAGCAGGTGTGGGGGGGGGAATAGGTGAAATCATACCTATCAGGTACAATGTACACTATCTGGGTGATGGACACACTTACAACTTTGACATAAGCAGTACAAAAGCAATCCATGTAACCAAAACATTTGTACCACCCTAATAGTCTGAAGAAAAGAAAACCTAAGGGGTACGAAGCCCATGAACTTTTACTATACTATAAAACTTTTTCCTACTCCGTTTTTCTGTTTCTAGTTTACCATTTTACAAAATATCCCACAGCTTTTAATCATATTGATCTTTCTAAAATAATTTAGGTATAAAAGTTTAACCAATAGCTATACATAGAACTATTACATCTAAACAGAAAATGAACATTTACATTGTTTCAATGGAAAATTTTAGTATGTTTAACATAAAACAATGTAAAAAATATCTTATTTGCCTCAACAAATAAAAATCAGCAGCATATCAAATGTGTATTCTATTCACAATGTAATAAAAATAGAAGTTAAGTTTTTAAAATATGGCAGAAGCTATAACAAATTTTTGAAATTTAAATAGAAGCCACTTACTATTTGGTTAAAGGAGTAAATTATAATGGAAATTAAAAATAATTAGAGCTGAATACTAATAAAATATAATACAAAAAAATTTGAATAAAAAATACATAAGAGATTCTTTTGTAGCTTAGACACATAAGAAAACAAATTAGAAAATAAAAATAATGAGCTAGTACCCTTTTTATAAAAAGATCAATGAGAAGGGCAAACTTCTAGTGATGCTGAGTAAGAAGAAAGAAAGGGAAAATATGTGAATGAAAAGGTCTAAATATGTACTAACACAGTAAACGTTTAAAACAATAATTACAAAATAGCACGAATGTCTGCATGTTAATTAGATTTGTAACATAAACTAAATGGAAGAATTTTTAGAAAACATATAATATGCTAAAATAATGCAAAGAAAATTAGGAAACTTGAATAGACAGAGGTACACTAAAGGACCTGAAATGAAATAAAAGATCCTCCTCTTTATTTTTTTCAAACTAATTGGATACAGGTAAACCACAGATAGGCAGAATAATGGCCTCCCCAAAGATGCCCAAGAGCACATTACTAGAACCTGTGGTCATGTTACTTTACAACACAAAAGGGAATTGTTTACTAGTTAGTTGACCTTCAGATAAGGATAATGTCCTCTGTTATCATGTGGAACCAGTGAAATCGGATGGGCCTGTCAAGGGGGAAGAGGCGGCCTAGGACTCAATCCAGGAGATGCCACAGTGAAAGGAGAGACAGAAGAGATTCTAAGTGGACGGGGACTTGGCCCACCACTGCTGGCTTTGAAGCTGTCCAAGATGATCACAAGCCCGGGAAAGTCAGCAGCCTCAGAGCCAACTCATCCAAGAATCAGGGTCCGCAGTCCTATAACTGTTCGAAACTGATAGATACCAACAATCCACATGAACAAGGGATCCCTAAAGCCTCTATAAAAAAAAGCAGCCCTGCCAAAACCTTGGTTAGTCTCGTGAACACTATTAGATTTCTGAACTACAGAATTCTAAAATAATAAATTTGTATTGTTTCATTAAGTTTGTGATATATTTTATATAGCAGCAATAACAAGCTAATATACGGTCTAAACTTATTTCAACTTTTATTTCTTGCCTTTTCTCAAAAATCCTGCGTTCCAACTATATTAGCGTGCTCGCAGTTTCACAAGTATCCCATAGATCATGAATTTTTAAGCCTGAACATATTTTAAAAATATTTTTTCCCAGAATTATCTTCCCCTTTTCTTTCTAATGAGTTGTACTTAATTATCAAGACAGGACAAAAAGGACTCTCCTCTGAAAAGAATTCTCTAAACTTCCTTCTCTGCAACTCTACTGTCTACTCTTTGGTAAAAATAATTAGACTGAGTCCTTAGAGCATAAGGACTGTATTTTAGCTAACTTTAAATTTCTGGCCCAGAATCTCACAAATAAAAAGAAGTAGCAAGTATTCGTTTTATGAATGAAAGGCACATTGGCAGGAAATCCCTTGACTTTATAAATTTAAAAAGTTAATTAGCATACAAAACAGGAAATAAATTTCAGGGTACATAGAGATTGAGAGAAACACAGAAATAAAGCTTCAGAAATATTTTTTAAGTATCCAACATTGGAAAAAAAAACAAAACAGTAAAATGGATAATGCTTGGATGTGCTTTTTCCCCCTTGGAAATTGTCTTTCTGTTGATCCATGCTTCAGTCAATTCACTTTGACTAATAACCTACTACATCAATAGTGACATATCACTAAACTCTGGTGCACATTTGGGCCAGAGGAAACATCTTGGAAATTATTTCCAGGATCGCCTGACTGCCTACATGCCCTCATCTTTTAAATATTTTATTTTTGGTGTCTGCACAAATGTTATCTATCTTATAAAGGAAAATTCTCAAGGGTAAACACCGGGTCTATATTTGATTTACTTCTCAATATTTCTTTCTTTATAGCATGTAGCAGAGTATTCTGCACCTTATATACATTCAAACGATCTAAAGCTTTAAAAAATCAGAAAATGAAATAAACATGATTTCACTCCTCACTAGATTTTCCATTATTAGCCAAGTGGGTCAATCTGCTTCTCTCTGTGCTGTGCACCTGTGTACATGGACCAATAATCATTGTTCAATACTCAGAACACTCCAGATGGCTTTCCAATTGTGAAACTCGCAACCAGAAGAGTGGGGTTGAGCTTATCTCTCAGTAACAGTTGACGCTGGGCTGCTGAGATATTCAAATGATTGAGTGTTGCACACGTACACGTTGATATGTATCATGTACTTTATTTTTAATAACTCTATACTATTTGTGGAAAATAATGTCTTGGTTGGAATACAGAGGAATTAACATGAAGTTGAAAATTATCTTAATTTGTTTCTCAAGTAATTTTTTCCTGATCATTCATAAAGATTTTAAGAAATGGCTGTCTTAATTTTTGAATCAATTTGATAAATTGCTAAGGAATGAAACAACAAAAAATCTATTTTAAAACTGTAAAATATGCAAACATGAATTGAAAACAAAGTACTATTGATTTCAAATGAAACTTCCCATTTTAACCAATGTATCACATTAAAAAATTGCATATTAGAACCTTCCAAATATGACCAGATACAAACTCAGAGTGCAGTACAACATTACAACACACTTTCATTTTTGATTCTTTTAAAATTGTCTCAAAACATAGAACCTGAGTAGAATATACCCTTTGCATAATATACAAATATTTATTTGGAATCATTATGATAATATAATGAAAAAGCAATATTATAAAACTCATTCAACATATTTAACCATCTGCTGTTGTTCTTATCTTTTGAAAGTGGGAAAACTGAGGCTTACAGTGGTTAGCTTCTCTTACTACTAATATTGCTATTTTTGTTATCTCTATTGCAGATATTTTAAAACATTGGATTCAAAGAGCTGAGTAATTTCCCCAAGATCATACAGATGGGAAATGGTTGAGTAAGAATTTGAAAATAAATTTGTTTCTTGCTCTATTTAGTAGTATCTATCAAACCAAATCTGTCAGCTATCAGTGTACACGTTCAAAATAATAGCTTCCTGAAATACTCCTGACTCACAGATCTTCGGTGTCCTGACAGCAACATACACGGTCACCCTAACTCTGTTTTTGGTCTTTAATGAAATCTTGACATGATTTAAAACAAAGTCCTTCCTCTCAATAGATCGTACAATTAATCAATTAACCTCACCAACTTTGTGCCTGTACGTGTTATTTTCTTTTATGTATTTGTCATATCACCAGAATATGTAGGGTTAAAGTTATAATATTAAAGTTTATTCTTGCAAAGCACTATGTGGCTTTCAAGATCTGTGAATATTTTCATGTAAATTTTCTTTGAATTTTTATAGCAAGAAAATGGAAGACCCTGTGAGATGAGACAAAAAATATTTTACTGCATTTATTAATTAAGTCAAATAAGTTGAGAGAAGATAGGCAATATGCAGAATTATATCACCAGGAAGTGGTGGAGTAGCAATTAGTTTCAAGTCTTCCACATGTCATTCCTTTGTTTTTTGGATTCAACACATTCTACTGACCTCCTCACTAATCTCACTTCACTGCTGCCCCTTAGTTTATAGCCACTAGATTCAAAAAGTCCATGAAAAACGCTCAGAAACAGATTACTGAGCTCTAATAGATATTTCACACTGGCCTCTTCTCAAATTGTTTTATTTTAATTTTTCTTTTTACATGGAAATACCTACTACATGCAAAAAGGAATATGAAATTTTCAAAGACCTGTTTTTGTTGTTAGTCATTCCGTACTCATTACAAAATAAATATTTGGTAAAATGTGTTTAAATTTTTATGAGAAAAATCTCTTCATGAATTCATACTGCAGACACTGCTGGCACAGATTGCTTTTAATACAAATCCTTTTACACCTACAATATTAAATATGGGAACGCATACCATTTTATTCACTTCATGCTAGTATTAAAGGTGAAATTGCTAAGGAAAATGATATCTAATTATCATATCCTAACTTGTGGTCTGTTAGACTTCTTATCTCCCTATCATTTAGTCTATTAATCTTACTTTCAGAATTATCGACATTTTTAGTCTTACATTTAAGTAGATTGAAAGTCTTATCTTCAAATGAAGAGCATATGATTTAAACTTAGTGCAACACAATTTGATTTTTATATTGATACTCATATTAAACCACATTTCTAAGGAGAGGGAAAGAAACATTGTGTGTTGTCAATTGGCTACTGTTTTATTAATTTTCACTC